>JAGVSQ010009520.1:0-13566 GCA_022683975.1 Rhyacophila evoluta
TAATTTTATTTTTCCATATACACCATGTATATACATGGAAAGAAAAAAGGACACAACCCTCATTTTTTCAAAATTGCTTTTTTCGGTAATCACAATTTATACAATTTGATACACGTTCTATCAACAGAATATAAGCTAAGGCACCGAATTACTAAAAAAAAAAATCTGGGAAAAGCGATCAAAATAAGTATGACCATTGTTAAGATCCATATGTACCATACTCGAAGTGGATATATTAGTGGATAGAAGTGGATACGAAGGGGTTAGAAATATTGTATAAATTAATATACTATTTATTTACCGATAAACTACATTAACATTGCAATCTGTACACGTACGTATATTGTTTAAAAATTATGTGACAAATTTTTAATTATTAACATTTTCCTCAATGTTTAAAATTATCTGGGATTTTTTTTATTACGTCTCGCAGTAAATCGAGATTTAATATATACTTCTGTCTGATCCTATTCATTGTATTTTTTAAATACATACTCTTCATTTTTCTACAGGTCTCTTTAAAACGTTTTAACTTATTATTAATCGGTTGAAAAGCTTAAAACTAATTAACGTGCCTGAAATCTCACTGATGCATTTCATTATTAAAACCAAAAGCTTTGTTCTTTTGTTAATTTGTTTTTCGAGAGGCATTGTTTTAAACTTGTAAACACCGTTTTGTATTACTAAATTATTTTTACGCTAGCATAAAAAAGTGATCGATCGGCTCAGAATAGGCATTAAGGTTTTAAGTGTATATATTTTTTTGTATGCAGGCATCGTAATAATGACTCACAAGTCACGTTCTCTGTAGCTTCTTCGGATGAATGGCTGCAGATTAAAGTTGTGCCTAACCTTTTATGAATCAGATATTGTCTCTACAAAAAATAAAATTTAATACTAACAACTTATTTCGTCATTTATATTTTTCCAGGAGGTAATCAAACAACAATACGAATCATAAGATAATATAACTCATACAATAGAAATAATAATATAATTGTTTTATCTCAGTTGATTCACGCACGTTTCGTAGTAAATACTACAATATTTAAGATCCACGACATTATGATGATAGTGCTTTAAAATTTTAAATCCACTACATACGTGCAAAACGTGAGTAATGTTTGAAGCATTGTACATATTGATGAACGAATTATTGTAATAAAACCTGCTTCGTCCATATTGATTCTATTAGCAAAGCATATGAACACCATATATGGCCTCCAGGTTACCTATAGTAAAGCATAAAATATCTTTTCATTCGACATATATATACGCTTAATAATTACTAATAAATTAACTAAAATGCAAGTATTTAATAGTTTCTATAGGAATATGCATATTGGTGTATATGCGTTGACAGAGATACATATTATAAAAATATATGTATTGCATTTTAGATATTCTACTAACTTATTTGAAATATTTTTTACTTTATAAATTTTAAAACAACCAAACTACGGTTAGTATACTCTTTATAATTTTATATTACACAAATGTTTGATATTTTCGTATTTATTTTGATGTAAATAAAGTGGCTAACGTCATTCTTATAAATGTTGGAATGGGAGTTTAAATTCATATTTATAGCTTTGGAATAAGTTACGATAAAAACTTTTTTTTATTTATTATACATATTTATTTTAGATTAAACTTTAGATGCTTAAAAGTTTTTTCTCATCAATTGTCGACCAGTCACTGAAAAATAATATTATTTAATCGTTGCCCAGTACTGCTTTGGGTGACGATTTAATTATCATTTGATTATTCATATGTTGTGGATCACTGGTTTATTGTATCACTGAGCCTGCGACGTGTTATTAAACAGAAGATTGTTGCCCGTGGAAGCTCTTTCAAAAGCTCGCCTAAGGCCCCAAAGAGTAATCTATTATTTAACATGAATATTTTAATGAGTGTAATATAGCGCTTCGCTTAACTTTTAAAGTAGCCATCTTATTAAAGTTACCTACTACGGAGCAATGCATCATTTTGATATATGGTTCAATTTAAAATTACCTGTCAATATTTTCAAATAAAAATGGATATTGTAATCGAGGGTCAGTATAAATGCCACTTTACTGGCACCATAGATTGACCTATCCTTGGGTCATAAATAGTAAATTCCTATCGAAAATTTACGATAATAAATGCTTATAGCTTTTGGCGATTGGCTGTTAAAGCGAATGAAAAAATGAATTTTATAATATAAAATAAAATATTGCACCAATGATTAAGCAAACTAAACTTTTACTAAAATGTTTATTTATTTTATTATAAATATTATATTATTTGTATATTATACAGTTAAGCATATAAAATAAATTTTGCGATGAGTTTTATAATTAATATAAATTAATCAAAAGCTTAAAGCTTATTTGAGTGTAGTAGTGTAATCAGAAAGTATTTTTGAAATATTAAACATACGGAGCCTGAACGAGCTCAAATAAAATTCGTACAGAAAACAATAAGAACGACGATAAAAATGTTTGAAATTTATATTTATGCAATCTTTTTATACAAAATATGCCCATGTATAATATATCAAGATACTGAAATAAAATAGGGGGGTTTTTTTAGAGAAATGTAGGCATATAATCTGGACGTAAGTTTTTTTTTGTTTGATGGATTTAGATTTTATTTTAAAATAGATAAAATGGTTTACGCTGATTTAGTTATATAATATAATAATTTTTGTGAATCCACAAGGCCATGCCGTGTTAGTGTGCATATTGTGCACCGTAAAAGGGCGCCTGAATATGATGGCCTCCTTTTCGTAGGAAAAATAAAAATAAAATCGCCAGTATTTTCGATGTGTAATGATATTGAATAATTAAATCAAGTATGCCATAAAATATAAGATAAAATAATTTAAAATAATTAATAATTAAATAGTTAAACATATGGCAGTTATAATTCGATGTAATTTCCATCCAGTAATTTATTGCGTATAAAAACACAAGTTATTCTGGAAAATTTGGAGAGGAGCGCATTTTTTTTTGTATAAGAGAAGAACGCCTCCTACTCACGGCGTGGCATTATGAATACAGAAGTACTTGATTTAATAACGATATAAATTTTATATAAAATCTTATAATTATTTAAGTTCAGTTGTTCATACGGTCATACACGTCTTTTAACATTAATAATAAAGTGTCAGATTTCTGATGTCTCATGGTTTTCTATGGACGGTTTCTACGAGACAATACATTTTCCTTTCTGTCCAGACCGGATGCCGTAGTATTCAAAAACATCGAGGGTCTACGTATGTGCATTTATTTATTGCAAACGCAACAATATACGAGAAATGTACCGTTTCTCTACAATCCGTATTGATTTCTTTTTCAAATAACAGACAGGCAACGGGCACAAAAGGAATTAATCCCTAAAATGGTCAGGAGAGAAAGATCGAAAAAGATGATAAAAATCTTTTCAATAAGATCGAAAAGCTTATAATGATGCTGCAGATCGTCAACACGTGGTCCGGTGTTCAAATAAAAAGAATCTTTTTGAATTTATTTTATTAAAAACTCACGAAAAAAAAAACTAATGGTTGTAGTATATACATATTATATTATCTACATACAAAAAAAACACCTTTGTATTTATTATATTATTTCTATTTGGACCATCGGTTCTTTTATATATTATCAATATTACAAGCTTTTAACATTAGTAATAAAATATGAAAATTTAATCAGTGATTGTAAATTATTGATAGACGAGAGGTTAGCACACGCGTTTCAATGCCGAAGATTGCAGATTCAATCGCCAAATCTGCCGGAGCTTTTTAAACATCCGTAGATGCTAGGCTAAATGCAAAATGGGTTGAGCAGTTGGCTTACATCATAAAAAATATTGATTTTAATTATTATTATATCACCATCGATATTCGTTATATCAGTCGACGACAAACATTTTCGGTAGAAGTTGGTGTTTAGATATTTATATTTTTTTTGTGTTGAAACATCATTATAAAATTATATTGTTAGTAGTAGCATATTCGGTAAGACATGTGCATGGGAAATTAAAAAAAGCTACGTATCTGAAGAAACATGGATTTTATTTTAAATAAATAAAAAAAAATAAAAACTAAATATTTTGATACTTATTCACCAAAAAGCATAAATTGATCAATAATAATTGTATGTACTGCAAAAATAAAAATTTGTATAGTGGACAATTTTGGTTTACAAACCAATTATACCAGTAAAAATGAACGAAATGTGCATCATTGAAACTCAAAAATCTTTGAATTCTATGGGCCAAAATCCAACGCGTGTTCAATAAGGAATATTGCGTACAATGCACGAATGACAAAAAGGTGGATCGAAAGAAGGGTCCTTCTTCCCCTCCCCTTTTTTTCAAAAGCTATCTTTATATTGTAATACCCCCTCGCTATTTATTGCTCAACAGAAACTTGGAATCACTTTCCCACGACCTTCCATAAGAAAATGTATTCATTAAAACATAATATGTGCATAAAAAAAACACACATGTTGCCTGACAGAGGGTAACTTTAATGTAGCTTACGCATGAGAGCTTTCAACAAAATACAATATCAATCCACACAATATTCATCTACTATCTTGCTTCTATTAAAATAATTATTACTTTTAAGGCTGAGATAGAATGAGGATATATTTTGATGCGGTATAATGTTCTCAGTTAGAATACTTTGGGTGTGTGATGCTGTTGAAAAAATACTTCTGTAAGGAGATCCACCAGGAACTCAAGATGAAAGAATCATGTAGGCGTAAAATATTATCATGCGGGCGTAACAGAAATTGCTAAGCACTCACTATACAGTATTTTTAATTAGAGTGGTATTTTTATTGTTGCGTGAAATAATCTCATCATAATTGATATACTGCAATAATTATGTGGATTTAAAAATGTACTATATCATATTAAAGAGTTCCTGTAATTAGGTTAGAACACAAATATGTTAAATTATTAATTGACAAAGAATGATTTTTGTGGTTATTGATTTTGTTTAAAGTTCACTCTGGATTTAAATTTATTATGAGAGTCATAATCTAACCTACATATTCTTCAAGCCGACAAGTTTTCGGCATCCTGGAAAGTCGCTGGATACTATGTATGGCGTGTATTCGGTGGAGTTCCGAAATGCAGGTTCATGGCTTGGAAGGGCGCAAGAATCTTGGTGGGTGATAGCTTCTTGGAGGCGGAATGTGGTGTCCATATGCTCCACTTAGGGAGTAGATATTGAAGAAGAATAATGTTTAAGACGTTTGAACACAGACACATACTTAGTTATTGTATAATTATGAAGTCATATTAGAAGATCAGTTTCATCGGTTCGAATTTTTTAAAATAATAAATTATTATTATGCATAGTATTTTAATTAGCTGAATTAGAGGAATGCGAAGATTTTAGCTCTCCATAATTTTATGACCATTAGTAGACAGATAATTTCATAAACGGCCAGAATAACCGGTTTCGATATCATATGTAGAATCATATAAATATGAAATATAAATTAATTAATATTTTTACAGATGAGTTACATAAATCAATTGATTGAACGGAATAATTACAAATCATCTGGT
Organism: Rhyacophila evoluta; assembly: GCA_022683975.1. NCBI lineage: Eukaryota > Metazoa > Arthropoda > Insecta > Trichoptera > Rhyacophilidae > Rhyacophila > Rhyacophila evoluta. The sequence continues at coordinate 5,572 of JAGVSQ010009520.1, forward strand.
CACTAACAAAATATTGTAGGAGAATATATGTGTACACATAATAATTATGTGCGTATATAATTGTCTCCCCGATAGCCTAGAGGTTAGTGTGTACGGCTAGCAATCCGAGGAATGCGGGCTTAATTCCTCATCTGTCGTATTTTAAAAAATTCCAAATATGCAGAACTGGATGCCCATTGGGTTGAGCAATTGTCTGAAAACCTGTTTTCGTGAAAAATAATCTGTCATGACATGCATTGCGGAGATCCACAAATATATACTCAACTTTCGGAGCTGACTTATTCACACTGTGTAGGTGCATTTGCTCCACTTACGGAGTGAACATGGAAAAAAATATACCACTTATATTTATAATAAATTGAGTCATCTAATAATTATAGCAGAATACACACACACAGAATAACAAGCAGTTGTTATTTGTCATAATATAGGTTTAAAAAAATGTAATCTACAAATAATGTTTTTAACCAAAAACAATTATTTTAATTGCTTTCAAAACAAAAACCACGTGGTTATTTTTTCTATCGTCTTACACACACATCAATACGTTATTTAGCCACGGGCAAGCTGGACGATTCAGATATAAATAATTACAAAAAATGGTCTAAATGAAAAAAATCAAATAATACGCGCCATATGGCATTTATGTGGGAACTCGAGTGACGAAAGTATGCAAGATGCAATGTGTACGCCCAAACTACCCCTACGCCACGTCCAAAACATTCTAACTATTCATCCTAATCCAAACTATAATCAAACATCTACGAATATAATATTAGGTTCACTTTCGCTTGAATCTATGGCGTCGTTTGTTTGCCCTTTTTGTAAGCATGCCTAATTTTTTATAGAGATCCTGAACATACGTGTTTCCTTGCGTATTTAGAATCATAATGCTTTCAAAGTACGTACAACTGGTACCGTGATACAAAACCGTGGGAATTATGGTTAGCTGTATTTCTTCACAAAAACTTCAAACTGAACGGACATGTTTGGAGAACACTGCACGGAAGCTTTTACAATATATACGCATCTCTGTTTTTCATACGTTGATGAATAAGACAGAGTATTAAATATATTATCCACGATGAAGTTCGTCCATTTTGTTCGCCCATGGATTTTATACATTTTTTGAATCATAAGCACTTTTATTTTTCGGTTTATGGATCCATTATGTTATAAGGCGGTTGCTGTCGATTCTCTGGTTCGGCAATGCAGCTTTACGGTAAATAAAAGCTCGCGAGATAAGCTATACATACATTCAACACTCGAGACGTCGTTTTTTGAAGGAAGTATGACATACGGCACATGTTTTTGGCAGGGTAGAGTGGGTGCATCGTTGGTATGGTAATTTGAGATTTTTTGTATATTATTTTAACAGCGTTGAAACTACCTGAATTATTTCGTTCTGGCTGAAATATATACAGTATATTTTTATGATATATTACTTTCTAATTTATAAACATTTAGACTGTCTATGCACAAAAACCGTTTATTACAAATATTTACAATTGTACCCGCTCAAATTAAATCTAATACAGGAATAATAAAGTCAATAGCCGGCAGGTTAGCGTAGACCCACAAGAGTCGGAGATTCCAGGGTCGATTCCCACATCTGCTGAATTAAGCATGATTTAAAGATACAGGAATGGATACTTAATGGGTTGAAAATTGTCTGATTTGCAATTCTCGTGAAAAAAAATCTTAAGAAATATCTTCACATTATGCAGATCCATATGGCGTGCTTACTCCACTTTCGGGTTAACATTTTGACAATGTATATCTCATATGCTTTGCTTTGGCAAAGAACAATTAAATTTTAAAAAATACAGTACAATCTTTTTATTTCAGTTGATATGACTGAAAAATTGACCAACTGAAAAAGCTCAAAGCTTTATTAAACTGTAAGTCACACAATACATATATGTTGCATTCATAGAAGACGATTATAGAATAACAAATATAAGCCAATTAACTTACAGCATACGATGATAAATTACGTATGATTGTTTGGTTCTATATATCTGCATGACTGCTTTTAATACAGCACGCAGATCTTCGCAATGCTTTGGATTATCTTAACTTAGCAACTGAGTCGATATAAATTCAATAAAATGCCCACTAGACAAAATATTTATCTGTATAAATATTGAAACTTACAATAAATAACAGTGTTATTCTCCCCTTTTAATATTAATCTATTCAGACATTAGATACACTTTATATAATATTAGTTTTACAATCATGTTCTGACCCTAAAAGTCCAATATCACTTGACTGTTGATCTCTAAGTACAAATTGAATTGTCCGATACAATCGACAATCGACAGCAATTGACTGCAAACGATGGCGCGCGACCGCGTACCCTGACGATGCGCGCGGCACGCGGCGGACGCACGTAAAGCACGCGCAGACGGTGCTGCCTTCAGCAACTGACGTTACCATTGCACCGTGATAAATGTTGCATTCCGAAAGATGATACTGTTATCAACACGAGATTACGTTATTAGTATAGACAACATAGTTAAGTATCAATTTGGTAAATTAGAATTCAATGCCATGTAGTAGGCAATAATAGTATGGTTAAATAATAATATATCAGTAGTTTATTGCTAGAATTATCTATGTCAAATACATAAATTTTTCAATTTGTGTGATCGCTTCTTATACATAATGAATGTCTGATCACATTATAAAATTGACGAGCTTAAAGCAAATAATTACGCAGTTTTTTTAGTTTTTATATTAATAGAACGAAAATTTTAGAACTTTTTTTTTGATACCAGTAAAACTGGCCAGGATCTGAAAAAATCACTTCTAGCATTGAGTAACAGATATATTATGGGCACTAAAATGATATGTATACTTAGAAAATTGGAAAGAAATATGTTAATAAAAGCTTAAGTCAATGGACATTAATTTTTTTTTATTTCAATTTTTTTATGAGTATATCATCAAATATAATGCATTTATTAAAATGTATAATACACAAATTGACGATTAAACTGAAGATGAAATACACCGCCAAACTATTCGTTTGATTTCAAACACTGCATGTACTAAATGAAATAACAATTCAGAAACTTTAAAAAATGTTGAATGATTTTTGTATCATTTGATTAAGCAGAGGTCGTTATATTTTTTCAGCATACTTCCTAAAACAAAAAATGCATCGTCAAAGAATAAACGAAATTACTTTTGCCTTTTTTTTTAGATGGAAACTTATAATTGTACACTTTTATAAGTAAATTTAAACCGATGGCTTAATCAAAACAGTAGTGACATATCTGCATTCCTTGTTTTAAATTATTGATAGTGTGCTCGAATGAAACGTAATAAAAAAAATTACAGCCTTAATTTAATAAACGACTTCTTTTCAGTAAAATATGATCATTTTACTTCGTTTTTTCATTCCAATTAGTGGATCCTTCCATAGATGGAAAAACAGGATTACTGAATATAAAATTTGTACAATTATTGAATAATTACACGAACTTACATTTTTCGTGTTTATAAAACATAAGTAGTTTCATCAACAGCGTTGCATTTATATTATCTAAAATAAAGTTTTATATATATTAAAGTAAATAATAGCTCATTATTTAACGTTAAATGAAAGTTATTTTAATTAAAAAAATAAATATCGTTTTGTCTTCGTAATATTAATTGTCGTCTTCGAGATCTCCACCCCATCGCAGGACATCTACTACATCACAGTATTGTTTAACGATGCTGTCTATCGTACGGTTTACGTAACCACTGCGAAGATTAGTATACTATAATATTCAATGATGTAGTGCGGTCAAGGCAGCCATACGATCTACTAAAATTAGATAATATTTTCTTTGATATAGCAAAAAAGAGGGTATAAAAAGATATAAAATTAAATATTGCCCATGTAATTTTTTTTTGGGACTATTGTATAATATATTTGATTGTATTTTCTATTTATTATAATTTTTTTTTATTTATTTGTTGCATGCTGTACACGAGTTTTATGATGTATTGACGAACATTTTGAAACCACATTTTTATTGATAAAATAATAAATAATGCATATAATAAAAATTAGTAAAAATATAATATGTAGATGCCATATTTTTTAAATAAATTTTAAAATAGTACGCGCAAAATATCCGTAAAATAAAATCGAATGCCTCTAAGAAATAAAAAAAGCACATTCATTAAACTACCTGTTCAGTGTTTTTAACTAATAAATTAATTGCTCATTTCTTTCTCTCTGACACGAGATACGTTGAGACTTTTTTCTCTGCGGAATCCGCAGCCGAATTTGGTATGGGCAGATGTGTCGACCCGTATGTCATGTTCCATCCAGAATCCATGGGAACCTCAGTTGTTTACTCACTCGCGTACACATAAGGCAATCAATTTTTATCTTTCGCATATAATTAACGGCGAGGAAATCGACCGTGCGCCATCTTAACCTTGGAATCTTTGATGTATAAGTGATTTTTTTTCATGTCGTCATGTGGGTTTTGAAATATTCATTTAATGTGACCCTCGCGTTCATTTTTTCGCGACACCTCTCTGAACACATTTCGAATGATGCATAAATTTAGATTAGCCCAATACAAATATATTAGTGTGAATCTCACTATTTTGTATTATCAGAACGCACTGTTTTGCTATAAAGATACATTTTATGTTATCAGTAAGTCGCTTACTCAATCACTTAGTCTCTTTTACCAAATATCTACATTTTCTTTCTATTTGAGCTAATTGCTGATATCAAGAACACGTAGACTTTCCCTTTCATGGACTACCAGCACTCTCTAAATATGTCATGCATTCAGTCCATTGTAGACGATGGATTTTCAGATATCGTCACTTTAGGATTGGTTTAATGAATAGACCAATCGTTTTTATGTTCAGGAGATGAAAAACAAATGTCATTTAAAAACATACAGTAGCATAGTGGTAGCTTGCGCGCCTAGCAATTCAGATTTAAAAACATCCAAAAATGCAGGACTGGGTTGAACTATTGTTTTACAAACAATACCCATGAAAAATAATCTGCCAAGACGTCTTCACATTGCGGAGATCCATGTTCTTCACTTTTGGAGTGAATATCTTCACACTGTGTAGATTCATATGCTCCATATTGGGAGCAAACATGATATAAGAAGAAATATACGTAGCTAAATCAGTTATTTTTAAAAACCATATGATTGCTGTATTACAGAATAAAATTACAGCACCTATGTAATATTGTAGAAACTATTAATTGGTGGTACGTTTTGTTTTTCCTAAAGCGAAGATATTTCAAATTTATACTTTTGAAATCTTCAGGATTTCTATTAAAATTAAATATTATAAATGTGCGCAATAAATTTAGTTCATTATTTATTCAGCCAGGAGCATTGTGTTGAATGAAGACCTCCTCCAATCTTATCGGTCTCGGTATTTTTATTGTTACGTATGTTTATCAAATTGTATCAGTAGTAAATAGTATGATGGTAGAGTAGTCATACATTTTATATTATGATACAATAACTTCTTTAAATGTAATTTTATATCATAATACTTTCAATGATACACTAATATGCAGGCTTCTGGGTTCTGAGACGTTCGGTGTTGTTTAACATAAGTATGATACCAAGAATAATGATAACTCTTTCTTCGGGTAGAGCACACGCACGTAGTCGGTACGCATGTCTCCCATGAATAAACATTGTCGGATGTTAATGTAAAATAATGCGCTCGCACACATCTGACACCGCGTCACAAACACACGACCCAAAGGCGGGCGAATACTATCCAAGAAACATCTGCCCGAAATTCTCACGGTAACCCTTACAACTGAGCTCGACTGTCTACTTTGTTGTACACACACTCCTTGCACACACACTTTCTTGAGTTTATCGGACGACTTTGCATTATGTACATTGAGTGACTTCCAAAATCATAATAAATATTTAATACTATTTTATCTATCAAAGTCAAAATTATTCTGCATCTATCCTAGACACACTACCGAATTACTATTACTGAATTATGCCTACATTATCTTTAGAGGTGTTTGAGATAATACATCACTAATTGTAAGATGGAAACATACAATTGTGGCAATAATACGTGTTAGCAAGTAGTTCCCCAAAAAATAAAAAAATCAACAAAAACAAACTTCAATGTCTGGGTTAAGAAAGACTAAATACATCAAATGCAATATTGGCATTAATCGAATTATTATTTAATTATAGAGTTCCATTCGATGTATTTTTAATAATTGCGTGGTTAGCGCAGTTGGTAGCGTGCGTGCCTAGCGATGAAAATAAAGGACTGGATGGCCCGGCCCGTTGGGTTGTGTAATTGTCTGACAAAAGATTCTCGTAAAAAATAATCTGTCAAGACGTCTTCACATTATAGAGATCCGTATACTCCACTATCGGAATGGGTATTTTTACACTGTGTGGATCCATATGCTCCACTTTGGGAATAAACATGGTATATATAAAAAAATCCGCATTGGCAAGTCATAAGGTATAGAAGTATTCCAGAAGAATTAAAAATAACCAACGTTGCAGGAATTCATTCATGATTTGTGTGATTTGCTCACAATGAATCTTTGTAGAAAATAGTATTAGTCTGAATAAATGTTTTTATTGTGTGGTCTATATGCTCCATTTGAAGACGTTATGAATAAAGGAATTCAATCGGTCAATAAGTTTTTTCATATTGTTTTCTGTTCAGCCACAATTTAAAGAAATCTAATAGTTTCTCCATAATAAGTATTGTTACAATGTCAAGTTATAAAAAAACGTTCTCGTATTAGCGTTTTATAATGAATATTTACGCTTCACATGTTACCATTGTGTACTTTACTGTCGATTCATGTGTATTTTTAAATAATGTTAATTTTTAATATAATATTCATCGCTCTATCTTCTTGAAACACATTTTTAATATAACAACATGCCATATTTAAACATTTAAACAGGGTCCAATAATAATTTCTGAAGGAAGAAAATGATCACCGCGAATAAATAACATAACAACACACGCTGTTTTTTTTTCTTTCATAATACTTACCATTCGCAAGTATGTAAATACCTACCACATTGATGTTGATGATGGAGTCATATTATTTCTCGTGCAAATAAATCGATATTGCTTTGCGAAATTTGCGATACACTTAACAACATTGTCGTCAGAAAGTTGCAAATGAAGATTTCGCCATAATCAGCGTCATTTTTTTAGAGTTATTTTTTATAAACATCTGATTTTTTTGATTTCCGTAACGCTAGTCTTTATGATGCTGTCTATTTCACGGTTAACTTATTAGGTATTATCATTCTGATTGATCTATATTTTTGAGGGTTAGTTAATTTTTGTCATAGTGAATATATATTATTTGATTTTTAGTATCTCAGATTAGGGATAAATAATTATTTGCAAAAAAAAATTTATATACAGTATAATATACAGTAGTAAATGTTTTATTATAGTATATAGATTAAAGCATTTTTCGTTACGAAAAACTTCCTCGATAATTTCCTGATTGGAATTTAATAGATATGTGTGAATAGAGTGCAAAAATAACAGAAAATCTTTACTTTAAAATTAGCTTTTGTATCTTCTTCGACGAATTTCAATTGTCACCATATATTTATGAATCTTCGATTTCCCTAAAGCTGAAATCACTAAAATATAATTTATATTAATAATTTTCAATGCTCAATCTTTCTTCAAAAAAAATAAAATTAAGAATCATCCTTGGGCATTTATGCTAATAGTAAATAAATTAAATTTAAAAATAAATATAAAAAATATACATTCCTAACTTTCCAACAATTCTAGATGATAAGAGAAGAAATTTATATTGATAATATCGCATTTTTCTCACTCGTTTATATAATATTGTGACACTAATTTTAATACCATTAGTAATTATTTTAATTAATTTGAAATTATGTATCAATTTGATATTAATTAATATTTTTGACTGATGGTGCTTGATGGAAATTGATTTTAAATTCT
>JAGVSQ010009521.1:0-13565 GCA_022683975.1 Rhyacophila evoluta
TGAGATCACTGTTAGCGACCCGGGTTTCGCCTTTCGGCATCTTCGGGCTACTTTATATGTGGGCGGTGAGCGAACATATAACATACTATGTATGCCTGTATGGAAGTATGGATGTCACATATGGAAGTTTACCAGTTTTAAATAATTCAGAATTTAAAATAATCTAAACTGTCCGTGTTTCAATTCCTTCCCTTTTTACTACATCTAGCAAAGTCTGAAAGCAACTAACTGTACAGGACTATAGTAAAGTATCATAAAGCACTATGTATTGGTTCTAATCAATTATGATAAAGCCTCAGTACTCTTTTGATAAATACTTTTTTTTTTAATAAGTGATAAATTTGGGGTGAGTTCTATACGTTGAAACACATATTATTTCCATATGATATAAAAAGAAGTGAATCTTTGCTAATGATGAATTGACTTAATAATTACAAAACAAATTGAAATTAAGAATAGACTTATATTTTTATTTCATAATTTACGGAAGTTCCCAAATATATAAGTATTAGAGATACATTGGTATACTGACTAAATTTCGATTTATGTATGGTTTTATAATCGCACGCTTTCTTCAAGATGCGGAAACCGCAATAATATGCATTACAAACATCTAGGAGTTATAGAAATGAAATTTAATTGAAAAGAAACCGTGGAAAGGAATGATTAGTTCCACTTGAAGTTCAAGGTAGAGGTTTGGTAAAAGTAACGACTAATGTCGGAAATTAAGTAAGTCACAAATACGTGATTAAGTTGGCAACACTCACACATACACTTGCATAGTTTGACATTTCAAGGAGCGCATGAGTACAATACAGAGCGCCTCATTTTCACGATGGCAGGTTGCGCGTGCCGATGCGAAAAATGATGCGTGCTTATATAAAGAAAAGCTAAATGATGAAAGACTTTTGTTTTGAAGTTTTGCGGGCCGGTAAACGCAGAAATAAAATAATTAGAAAACTATCTAGTATTTAATTAATTAGTTTTTAATGCTATAGTAAAACAGGTAAAACAAATAATGATCTTATTGGTGATACAAACACAAACAAAACACGAAAACAATTGTTTATTGAAATAATCAGGAAATTGATTCGTAATAAAAAGAAAGTATTTTTTTTCTTTCTCGTATTTTAGGAAGGCAATATTTAGTTTAAAACTGGCTAGTGTTGTTTTGGAGAGACGAAGTACTGCATTGACAATTGACACCGAATCGTCAAGCTATGTAAGTGTATGTGTGAATTGTGCTGCAAACTTAATCATGTATTTCCAAAGTTTCATAAGTAAGTTAATTACTTTGTTGGATATAACTCTCTTTTACACTTATAAATCAAGAATATATATGAATAAAAATAACAAAAAGTAGAAGCCTTACTTTATCAATTTCAGACGAATTTTTTATATCTTCAGTTTTTTGTCTTTTGTTTAGACTGGCCTTTTTATTTTGTTCTGTCGTATGATAGTCTTCAATAAATGTTCTTAAAACAGCTATACTCAGATCTCTGTTGAATTCTTGGACTGGGTTATAGAATACATGATCAGATGTCAAAAGAATTTTTGCCTGTCCTTCTTTTATTGGCGGCTTTAATACCCCTGAATCAGACTCCATTGGCTCAGAAGCCATCGTTTGGTTTTTAGACTGAAAATATTAAAAATTATATTACAGTGGATTCGCAACGGTTTAATCGAACTACTGAAATTAAGCTTTTTTATTCATTGCCAAATGATACATTTTATAATCGTATTTACTGTAGATGAAAATCTGTAAACAGAGAAAAATGAATGAAACGTGGATTCAATCTTTGTCATAAGAACTACGTTATTTTTTAGTTGCTTGGATGTGTTTTTTAATAACGAGAGATACTGAAAATTCATTTTATTGACACACTACTGCCCATATTTAATAATACCAATGTATACATACGAGATGTACAATTAACCTACAAATCTAAACACTTACACGCGCAATATATATGTATAACTTAAATTTGACAGCTAAAATTAGGAAATGTTTACATCTAACTTTTAAAATAAAATGTTGTCAGTGAACTACCATAAAAAAAAAAAAATTGTTATTTGAGAATCTTTAGTTTTTCATAAATAGGTAGGTATCTCTACGGAAGAAAGTGGCATATACACTTGTGCCAAAAATGTAATGACATATTGATAATGGCTATTCTTACCACACTAGCAATACCGACAATAATAAACACGTGGGGCCTTATACTTGTCTATTGACAGCCTCATGTCAATCGTATTAGTGGTTTGTGTTAGATTAAATTAAATTTATATTGTAAAACGAAATGGATATTTTAGCAGGGATTATTGAAAAAGAGCAGAAACGGGCTGAAAAATATAAGTCAACTAATGTTGAAAAACACTTGGAAGTTGAATATGATTTTGGCACATTACTTGTTATCGATAATAATGATTTGGACCTGAAAGCTTTGGAGTAAGTAGAAATGGAATAATTAGTTTCGTCAAATAAAGCTTAGATAACCACAATTTTACCAAACATACATATCACGATGCAGTTTTCAGTTTCGAAAAATATCACACAAACTACACTACTACATAACCTCTCTTCTATTCTAAGATTTTTAAAACTGATTATATATTTATTTGACAATTACCACAGTTCGTGTAATTTGTTTGAAATGACACTTCTATCATTATATCAGAATTTATCAATACTGTCAATTGATATAACCCAATAAGGGGTAAAAGTAAACACAAGCTGCCTTAATTAAGTTGGCAGCAATACTTCCACATACACTTGCATACTTTGACTCTCCAAAACGACATTGAAGCCAGATTGCCTTGCTAAAATACGAGAAGTTCTTAGTAAAAAACCTAATCCTAACATCACCCAACCATTTCATTTATATACTGAGCGGTTTCTGATAATTTTAATCAGCAATAATTTACAATTTTTGTCATGATATATTTTTGTGTGTATTACTAATAAGATCGTTATTTGTTTATCATGTGTTGTATAGGATAAAAAAGTAATAAATTAGATACCACACAGTTTTTCATATTTTTTATTCATGCGTTTATCAGTCTGCAAAATATAAAGTATAGCATCATTCATCCTTTCCTTACATCGTAGCAGGCATTCCAAAAAATTTTCAACCTGCTGTTGTGGAATATGTATGGATAATGATGTGGCCGTGTCGTGTGCACACTCTACTTGAAACGTCCAAATATACAAGTGTATGTGTGAGTAGTGTTGCCAACTTAATCGTACATTTGCGAAAAGTTTCATGACTGACTTAAATAAAGAAGTTTGTCGTCACCTTTACCAACAAAAAAAATTCTATAACATCTCACATAATCAGCAAGGTTGCTAATAAAAGGAAAACATTTTAACCAAAGTAATGGTCATAATTGAAACTGCCAACTGATAGTTCTTGTTTTTGTCAAAACTAAATATTTCTTTGTTTCACCATGTGATATTTTCAGTGTATACTTTTACATTGTACAGTTTGAAGATTTTTGAAAATATATATGCATTTACTATAAATATTCTATGTATCTTTGTTATTAGATCACAGAGAGACGATTATCTTTTAAATTTGACAAGAGACAATACACAACTATTATTCAATAAAATTTGGGAGCTACCCACAGAAAGAGCTGAAGAAACAATTGTAGTAACATTACCGGAACCTAAATTTGTTCTACCCCGTGCCCAGAGAGTCCCGAAACCGAAACCCCTTACAAGATGGCAACAGTTTGCTAAAGATAAAGGTATCACAAAGAAAAAGAAAGACAAAGCAACATGGGATGAACAGTTACAGAAATGGGTACCATTATACGGGTGTGTGATAAATTATACATTCATCTTTATTAAGTTGCATAAATATTAAATGTAATGCTATTTGTTTTCCATCCAAACGAAATGAATAACTTTATGTAAGATTTTTAATTCAATATGAGTAAAATATATCAATATCTTTAATAATAAAAATAAATTACAGTTATAAACGTGCTGCTGCCCAAGCCGACAAAGATTGGGTTCTGGAAGTTCCTCAAAATGATCCGATGAAAGACATGTTCGCTGCTAAGGCAGATGTGAAATCAGAGAAGGTTGCCAAGAATGAACTGCAGCGACTCAAAAATATTGCTAGAGCTCAGAAAGTCAAAATCCCTAGAGTAGGACTCCCAGTTACTTCAGATAAAGCGACTGCAGCACAGGTATTAGAGAAATATTGCAGTTTTGTCAGTCAACAGTTATCAGTTTCAACTGGTAATATGTCTTTTATGTTTATTAAAATAAGTTTTATAGAATATAATAGTATGTTGAAATATAAAAAAAAAATTTCATTTGACGTATTTTTGGTGTGAAAATTGTTTCATTTGAAGCTAGCCAGTTCTATCATCATTTTGACAAACCTAATAAAGTTGATATATATTTTTTATGCTTTTTAATCTTTTTGCTGCCCAATTTATACAAAGATATGTAGCTAAACTATTATATATATATATATCGTTAGCGTAGTTGGTAGCGTACGCGCTTAGGAATCTGGGGAATGCGGGTTCAAATCCCCATTTGTTGGATTTAAAAAAATCTAAAAATACAGGACTGGGTGCCCATTAGGTTGAGTAATTGTCTGACAAGCAATTCTCGTGAAAAATAATCTGTCAAGTCGTCTTCACAATGCGGAGATCTATATACTCTACTTTCGGAGTGGATTCTTCACTCTGTGTAGATCCATATGCTCCAATTTAGGAGCGAACATGGTATAAAATATATATATATATATTTAATAGTACTTTGCTAAATGTATTTCATAAAAACAGGATCAATTTTTTTTATCACTAGGCATTTTTAACTGCATTAAAATATCATTGACATCAAAAGTAGTTACTGATAACATTTTTCAGTTTCGTGTTTTTATTTTTTGTGGTGTTGACCTTTTGGCTGGGTTCCCTGCACATAAATCAGTATATCATTGTTTAGTAGTTAAAGGGTTAATTTTAAGGATCACTTGATATATTTTCAGTCATACTTAAATTTGTTTTTTTAGTTGGCTACAGCAGTTACAGTAGCTAGATCATCCACTGCATCTGTAGGAAAGTTTCAACCGAAATTGCCAAAGGAGAAAGAAGCCCATGGAAAAGGTGTTTCGGAACTTATATCTGGAGCTGGCAAGAAAAGAAAAGCAGCCCCACCCGATATTAAAACGGAGAGGCAAAATAACCTCAGTATTGTAGATTCACTTATTAAAAAACAACCGAAAATAGATATGGACATGGCGGTCTCCAAACAAATTCGACAAGAACAAGCACAGTAAATATTTTTTGTCCATTTATAACTTTTGATCTTGATTATTATCTAATATAATAGACTTTGTAATTCTCTATTCATATTCACAATTTTTACAAAATCATTACTTATCATATTATAAATTATTTAAAACTGGTAAACTTCCATATGTGAGATCACTGTTAGCGACCCGGGTTTCGCCTCGGCATTTAAAGAATTCAAAATCAATTCTCATCAAGCACCATCAGTCAAAAATATTAATTACTTATCATATTATCAAGTCACACAAATGTGCTTATTTGGTCCCTAAATAATGTGTATGGCAACACCAACTTCAAAAAAAACCCCCATCAGTAGCATTGGATCATTAGACATTAAAATTTGATTTAAAAAGTGAAACTTTTATTCATGCAGTTATAAAATAGATTAAAGAAGTTACCATCACACCATTTTTTTTTTTCTAAAACAACAGACTTTAAAAGAGAAGAATCTCTTAGGTAATGTTAAGCATGTGGCCTGTTAATTTATTACCATCTTGAAAAGGTGTTATGTGCCTTCTCACAAGACTAATTTCATCTTTATTTTCTTCAAAAGGCGGTACAATATATTATCAAAAATCTTAATTGCATTTGTTTATTTTTATAGGAGGGCTGAAGAAAGAGCAAATCAAAAACCAGGACGCAAAGGTAAGAAAGGGTTCGGTGGTCCTAAAGGAAAGAAAGCTGGAAAACCAACAGGAGGAAAACATTCCGCTGCCAAACCCACTGGTGGTAAAGGACAAAGAAATCCCAATAAAAGAAGCTTGGGAAGGAAGAGACGTTGAAATATATACATTTAAATATTGCATTAATTTTAGTTACAGACAAATTTTTATGTTGTGTAATGTTGTCTATGCCCATTTTAAATTAACAGCTATTATGATAAATGAAAAGGGAATGGAATATTATTGTTATGATAAAATAAAGACATTTCTTTTTTCATGATATCATTTGATTTTTTATTTCTTTATCACAATATCACCTAAGCGTTTTCTAAAGCTCTACTGATTATAGATATTATCAATAACAATTTTGTAGAATGAGAAGTAAAATTCAGTCAGTTCGTAATGCGGAAAGTATGAAAAGAAATGCAAACTTATTCTAGGAATTAGTCTTTGGTACCTGTAATCAAATGATTATTGATAGTTAAACAGCTACCGTATTTTCCTGAATATAAGGCCTGGTCTTTTATCAATTTTGCACCCATAAAATGCACTAGGGTTTATTTTCGTGGTAGGGCTTACATGTTTGCGGTAAAAATAAAAAAAGACAAAACAAAATTTTATGTTCTCATGTGAAAGGAAATGGTTGTAGATTATGCAGATCATGTTTAAGTAATCTTTTTTCTTATTTATATAAAGGAACAATAGTACATACAGTACTAAAATAACAGCTTGTATCGTATTCTTGACTAGGTCTTATTTTCGGGGAAAGACAGTACCACTTCTTAAAAATATTTCACATAAAAGTCATAAAATAAATACAATATGTCAGTAGATTTATTTTAGCAGGTGTGTTAATTGCAAAACAGTAGTCTGTCTGCATACTGAATGTCTTATTACTGAATTATAGTACACACTATCATTATTGTTTTTATTTTTGCATCCAATTATTCTTATTCAATACAAGCACTCTTTGAAAATCTTTGGGAAGATCCATTTCCTCTAGGTTTTGATAGGACGTGGTTAAAATAAAACAAAATGAATTAATATCACCACATGTGTTTTTAGAAGAGATAGAAAAATAAACCTATCTTGAAAAGGTGTCACTATTATACTGTGTGATTGATAAGATTAAATATACTGTAGCCAAATTTCAGATTAGTACAGTTTTATTACATCGTTTATATTTAACAGCTATTTCTAGACAATTTGTGTCAATTCCTTGGTCCTTGTTATATCCAAGATCAACTGAACTGCTGTACATAGTGATACTGATAACATCCCTGCTAAAATAATTCTAGAAATACAAATTAATCTACAAAATTTTTATTCACCATACACTATAAAATCAATATAATTAACATTTTCTTGTCATTAAAAATAATAGTGAATAAGAAAATTAAAACCCATTCATCACTATACTACAGTTGAAAAAAATCATTCCCTCTAAAAAGGACTACTTTTAACCATGAAAAAAATGAGAACCTTACGAATAATTATATCACATAAGTACTTTTTAATATTAATGGCCTTTTGAAATTAATTAGCTGATATTACATCAAAAGCTATGTTTGCAGGCATAAAATCTACACAGTTGGACATTATAAAATAATTATGTATATCAATGCTCTTCTATGAAAATAATCAAACAGTTCGTATACGCCAATTCAAAACTAGTTCGTAGAACAATTTCATATTTCATTTAATTCCAGTTACTAAAACCCTCTAAATGGGTTAATCATTGAATATCATCAATGGGCTTACTTAGATTCTGTTATTCACAAAAATAAGATGAATATATCATACAATTCTTGAAAAATATATTATATGCTTGCTAATAACCCATCTATTGCACCCTGTTATGCTCTATCATTGGAGCATATAAAGTCGAGCTATCTTACAATGAAATAGGACCCTTCCGCCTTTTACCATATTATACTAGTCGAAGACTACTTTTTTCATTGTTGCAAAGAATTCCAGGAGCTTAAACTAAGGAGTGAGCACAGTACAAACTCTGAGACGGACATTCTTAAATAATCATGATGCAGTTTACTCCTGGAATTTGGCAGGACAATTTGTTACAGGTTTCCAGTCGTAGCTAGATGCAGGCATGTATACAGATATGTAAGATTGTCAACATTTTGGGGAAAATATGACTGAAATATCTCTATGACCAGTTATTTCATATACTATTTCTCTTAATCCTTTCATTGTCAAATTTTTAGGGTCATGCAAGAAATCTCGCAATTCTGACATAAACGATGGGAAGATTTAATGTGTTTTATATTTTGTGCAGGTTCTCATCAATATCATGAGCAAGCATTTATAACATATACTTTACAAATAAAGTTAAAGTATACATTTTTCATTTCGATACTATGGTGTCAGGATCCGATGCCTCTTTGGCATGCCAGGGAATTAGCTGTCTAGATGACACACGAAATACCTTACTCTTACGGTATATTCAATGATCATGTCAGATCAGGCAATTTTCTTCAAAAGTAACAGCCGATATACCGATTTTGGCGACCAAAAGTTTAATAACATATTTTTTAACTGAGTTAAAATAACATGAGTTGAGTTGAGAAAGTATATTTCAGTATAATACATTTTTTTTTTAAAGAAATGGTGACAGTATTACACATGATACTTATTCCCCATAGGATATAGTGACAGTATACATACCGCACAGGAATTATCCAGTGCAATGTTACTATATCTTTCCTTGATAAACAAGCGTGATCAATAACACATCTAATTGTTTTAATTACCTTCAATAAAATATCCATAGGTCCATAAAACATGACTCATTTAAGAAAGTTTATGCCTTAAAACAGTCAAAAAATATTCATATATTATTTCATTTGTATATATTCCAAAAAGTAGTTTTACTATTTAAAAAAAACGGTTTACTATTTAAATAGCCATTTTATTGGCATCTCAGAATTATTACACAAGTTAGTCAAGAGGATTATATTATTACTATGATAAATATGTAGAAAAATACACTTTTAAGTATGATAAATGTACATATACATATATTTTAATGTGGGTCAACATCAAAATTATTGCTTTTTATTAAGAACATTGCAAATTCTATATTTAAGAAGCATGGCAGCTATATGTGAGTAAAAAATATGACAAATATTTGAAAATTGATTATAATTTCATTATTATAATACCTAACTGAGAATATAATTAATAAAAGGAGAAAAGATAATACATCTAATCTATTTACGATGTACATTACGCAATTACAACATGCTATATATGACCAAATAAGTAATTCATGCCAGCCATAATGTATAACAAAGCCATACACTTCAGCAATATATAGGCTAATTAACTGCATTATTATATGCAGGATGGGTGGAATTATATATTAAACCAAATATATATAAACAAAACAAATAATTTGGTGTCTTTGTGGCTGATTTGGAAAGAATGCACGCTTTCACGCGCTCATACTCATAACCAATTGATAAACTCTTTTTTTTATAACAAATTATATAACTAACATTCGATATTGTGGCACTGTGATTAAAAAACATAACTTTTTAATATTACATCCAAATATCAATAAAAATAAGCTCCATACTTCTAATTAAAATAATAGATGGGAAAAAACGTTGACGGCAATAACCAATGAAAATACTACTAAATGTGTAACATCCAGCCGCACTGTCCTTACACCTGGTCTAAAACAAGCTCATTCCGGAGTTTTGATATCGATTAATTATTCACAATTTAGGATGACACATACTCTTGTTTGCTGCAGTTAAAATCTACAAATCTTTGGCATATTAAATATAATAATATAATATTAATCTTATATTTAAATACTAAAACATTGGCATAAAGAATGAATATTGTCAAATATACGCAAAGCAGTCTATTTATTTTATTTTGACTATATAAACTGACATTGTTTAAATGCGTGCATTTTGTTTTCTCAAAAAGAATTCTTACTACACAAAACTACAACTTTTACAAGCCTAAATTTACTTTTTTATATTTGTCTATGTCTTTAACTACTCAAATCCATAGATTTAATACTAAGTTACTTCATAAAGCTAGCAATACATATTACCACAATGTCCAATTGGAACATATAATTCAAAATATCCAATTGATCAATTGCTTCAAAGTCAACACCAGAATTATTGTATTCTCTGTCCTCTCATGCCTTCTTTATTAATCCCCTTGGATAAGGAGGTCAGGCTGTGTAACAATTACATGCATTCAAAGTATAAATTTGGTGCTGGCCGTACTAGTCTCAAGATTATTATAATATATGTAACATTATAATATATATTAGCATAAAAAAGAATATTCTTTATTTATGGCAAAAAAAGCCATATAAAATTTATATATAAATAATTGTAAAATATAAGTTAGATTTCAATGGAAATAGTGAACAATTTCATTTTACACATTCAAGAATTTATATCTTTTTGCCAGAAAATAGTCTAGTTTGAAGCAAATTTTTCTATGAGAATGCCCATAATTCTTGCACAAGCTTTACTACACACAATAATAGAATACATACAGAATAATAGACATGGTAAATAAATAAGATCAAGGAATTAATGGCCAAAATAATTTTTACACAATATGTAATACATGGGAATATGAGTATATTAAAAAAAAAACGGTATTGGCTTCACACATTATAAAATAATCAAAAAGAATGTCAATATTTTAATGAAGCTTAAACAATAGTTTATCTATTTTGAGATTTCATTTTTGTGGCAACGTTCACACACAACATACTCATCAGAAAAAGCATTATGTTTAGCCTTATCGTGACAAACAATGTGGACAAGTTTTAAATTATAAAGTGTAAAAATTTCTTTATAATACCAAAGCGCTGATATATGTCCAGTGCCTACCTTACCGCGGCAAGAATGACATTTGATGAAACAGCTGTTCAACATTTGAACAGCTTGCAAGATATTAGGAACGATGCTACGAGATAACTCTATTCTGTGATCGAGATTCCAGGTCTGGAACAATATTCTTTCTTCTCTGCTTCTATAGGGATTGATGGAATGACTTTCGCCATACTTACAGTAATCTTCATTCCACAAACCACCGCAGTTGAATTCTCCATCATCATTGCAAAGCCGCATACAATCATGACTTCTATCGAAGTAGAAGCACTGGTATTTATTGATATCAAGGAGCCGTCGTAGGTTTTGAATAAACAAATCAATTTCCACCTTCGCTTGGCCTTTTTTGGAATGAATGTAGAGGTCAGATCCAGTAAGAAGTTGTTTTGTCTTGTAGAGATATCCCTTGATTCTGTCTTTAGATTTACGTCTCATAAATGCTTCTTTAGTGGTGTCATTTGTATCAGTTCCTAAGAAAAACAGAATATGGAAAAAAAAACAGCTTGTCATAAATTTCAGCACCAATCCCGTATCCAAATATAAGATATATCATACACATAGAACTCTTTTATAATTTGGCTACATTTTTTCTCTTAGAATAAAAGAAAGAAACACAGAGAAAAAAGTATTGCCCCCTCCTTGGTTCCTCATGTCATTTTTAGAAGTACAGTAAAACCTCGATATAACGAACCTCTATTTAACGGACTTTGGATATAACGGACAAAAGTCCGGTCAAATGTAAAAAAATTAAAAACGTCCTGTTAATATTATACATGCTTAAATTCAAGTGTCACGGCATGAAAACAAATTTTAGCTTATTTTAGATAACGAATATTCAACTATATTATACGTATTTTCATATTTTCCAGAGTTGATTATAAAAAAACAGCAAACTTCAAAAGTGCAAACAAAACTTGATTCCTTTTTAGTAGGATTACTGAAAGCAAGCGCGTTGATATCAAACACCAATGTCAGTTCACGACGAGTGTTCGAAGACAATTAAATAGAATTTTGTTTGTGTTTTGTATTTTTTATTTATATCTAAATACATACAGTGTATTTTCAAGAAAAAGTTTTTCGATTTATTTTAAACCTATTTTTATATAACGGAGTTTCGGCTTTAACGGACACCCCCTCCCCACAATTAGTCTGTTATATCAAGGTTTTACTGTATACCATAATTATACTAAAATCAGAGTGACAAAAGCAATTCTTTTACCTTCAAACCATTCAGAATCGTCATTCACGTCAGTGAGGTACACTTTATTTGATTCGGTTCGATGAATTTGCTCATGAAGCCGCTTGATCTTTCCCTCCAAATTTTTGCTAAGGAAATCCCGTGCACTTCCTCCAGCGTTAAGATATTCTGTTTTTGTTGAACGAATCATTTCATACAAGTGTTCGAATTCTGTAAAGCAATACGTCCAAATTATACTCATTTTTTTCTTTTTAACCCAGCCCTTTCTAACGGAGAACAAAAGGTCCCCCAAATTTACGTTATCTCAATGAATCGGTAATTAATTGAGTAGTTCAGCCCAATCTTTGTGTTTTTTCAAATCAAAGAATATGACATTATTTTTTTGTGAAAACTAAGTATTTAGTATGAAAATAAATACTTTCCATCATTAAGTTTATATTTTATATTTTTCCACTATACCATACGTGTAGGTATATCAATAGAAAAAAGGTTTTTTGCAAAACCATCTGTTACTAACTTTATGAGATGCCTAATTTAGATCTTAACCCAATTATTTTCTGAGAAATACAGGTTTGTATGATATTGACATCTTTGATATAAATTTAATGAACATGTAGTGCGCTTTGAAATTTATCTTGTGGGACCTTTTCTCTCCCAATGATTGACGGTAGAAAAAATGGTTAGTCATCATATCAATGTGGATTTCCAATAGTTACAAGAATATCTACTTAAGTGTTACCTGTCTTCATTGTCTCATCCGGTTGGACAACAACAAGAAGGGTTTGCGGCTGAAGAGTGTTAAAATATTCATCGTCGTCTACCAAGGTCCCGTCATCTGCAACATAACACTTGCACATCTGCCATTTGTCCTTGACCTGAAATGACACAGAAAGTTAATCAATACTTGTTGAAAACCTTACGAATATTTGATGAAAGCACATTTACTGCAGAAAACAAAAAACGTTAATTGAAATTAATTGATATCATTCATTAATCACCATAAATTTCTCACAAGACTTCTTCAACAATTCATTTAACGAATCCGCAGCCACTCCAATTTTCTTCTCCCTAGAGAGATTTGTCACTTTAAACCCTCTTTTAGTCATGATTGTGTAATGCTACTTCGATTAGCTGTTTCCTATGGTTTTAAGTTTCGATAAAAGCCTACGGAACTCACTGCCTGCCACTGTTTACATGTTTAACGTACGTTCTGACTTGTTTGACGTTTCCAGGAACGTAGCATTGACCCTGACATTTTGGGTGAGTATTGCCATACACAATTAGTGAATAATTATTATTATGAATAAAGCTTATTTCATACCTGATCATATATTGATTCAAATTTTTCTTTTCTTATCAATTTATATTACTTATGTTTCGTTTCGAGAGTTCAATAATCTCTTTCCTACAGAATGCACATAAATTAAAATTAAACGTGAAACATATACCTGTTTTTTTTTTTAAACCATGTTCACTCCCAAAGTGGAGCATATGGAACCACACACT
>JAGVSQ010009522.1:0-13565 GCA_022683975.1 Rhyacophila evoluta
ATGGATAGTATCCATACACCCGCAAGTACAGAAGTCTCAGATTTTTTTCTGAACCCTCTCCACCATGAGGTCGTATTTCAACTGATAAATTATATAATCATAATGTATTATATTAATAATGATTTTTAAAAACTTGCATGATTGTATGTTCAATGTTTTAACTACGGTCACGCATACGATGAAAAACGATGTTATATGAATGTATCCTAGGCATAACTGAAGAGTGCTGATTTCTCAAAGAGGTAGATTTCCATTGAGTTAAAATACCGTCAGACAGTATGCATAACATGTTCTTGGGAGTGTGACTTATTGTCATATAATAAGATATTGATCTGGTTTTAAAGGGAAACACTCAAGGGAGTGGTAGAAGTGTTCCTAGTGGCCATTCTGTTCGTGTAAATATCCAAAAAGAAGAAGAATCATCTGCAATAAAAAAAGCTTTATTTTGCTTATGATTCCTAATTTATATTTATAATAGCCATATATTATGTTTCTTTTCAAATGGATAAATGATGTCATTGACAATCAATTCCAATAAAAAAATATCATAATGACTGAAAAATAATTTTACGATGATGTATACTTTATCTGAAGTATCGTATACAATAACAAATATTATTTACAACTTAAGGATTGGAATCTTTTCAAAACCTTGACGTTCGCTTGTTTCATAATATTTCCAAAGTTTTTTTTTTATAAATGATATTGTACTTTTTCCTACGTATTATGACATGTTCTTTGTTTACTTAATGTACTATAGATATCTAATAATTCGTCTTTGTTCATGGAAGTCTATTTGGCTGAAAATAAATATTTAACGAAAATTAAAGATAACTATGTAATAAATCGAGAGTCCCAGGTAGCGTAGTCGGTAGCGTGTGCGCCTAGCAATACGAGGAATGCAAATTCAATTCCCCATCTCTCAGATTTAAAAAATCGAAAAATGCAGGATTGGATACCCATTGGGTTGAACAATTGCCTGACAAATAATTCTCGTGGAAAATAATCTGTCAAATCGTATTCGCATTACGAAGAACCATTTTGGAACAGATATCTTCTCACTGTATAAATCCAAATGCTCCAATTTGGAAGCAAACACGGTATAAAAATGCAATAAATTTGATTTATATTTGCAAAGAAGCTGTAACTAAAGGATATAGAAAAACAGTGGACAGTGGAAACAATTTAATTTTAGATTTAATTTATTCTTGTGAATTGTTTCATATTTATTCAAAGCATTTTTTCTGTTGTATTAAATAAATTTTATTAGGTTAATACAAAGTTGTTTTATAATATTAAATATTGAAATTGTTTTTTTTATGTAGATAAAAAATGAAGTGTCGGTATGAGTGAGTATTTTAAATTCGCTTGTGGGTATTATCTGAATAGTGATAATTCGTACTGCACCTATCTAAGATCGATTGCATATTATTTATCGAGTTCGCCCAAAGGCATCGCATGTACACTTGGCCCAGTAATTGACACGAATGAGATATAATCCGAGTTGTGTTTAAGCCAATCTGACGTATGGCTGCGGTACTCGGAGTATGACGACTTACCAAAACACCTGACTTGACAAACATACAACTTGCCGAAATGTGTGTGCATGGTTCCACTCTACTCGACCATGTGTGCTGTACATACGACAGTGCTTGTCAATTTCTAAAAATACAAAAAATATGAGACTGCACAACGGTAATATTTGACTATATCTCAACAGTGTACAGATGATCTCTTCAAAAACGGAGTACATTGGTATATTGGTATAATCTGCTTTGGAATAAGTCCAACATGGAATATGTACTGTTTAGACCTGATAAGCTGTGTCAAGTCTAATTTTTTAATTTATTCCAGTTTTTTTGTATTTACACCAAACCTATAAGATATGAAGACAAAATGATTAATTTGTCCCCATGAAGAAGCATTTGTTATTGGTATAATAAACATTGATAGGGACTATAAGATAATTTAAATACCAATTCATACATTAATACAAAAGCAATCAGAAGACTGAAATTTAAATTCAAGTAATTTTTGTCACTTTATGAACAATGAATAATTCTCCTGATAATTTACTTTTAAAATCGTGTGATCATCCCTAATTTTACGTATGGTGTTTTGCCCGGTAGTGTAGAGGTTAGCATGCAAGTCTAACAATCCCAGGAATACGGGGTGAATTCTCACATCGATCGGATTTTGTCGGACAGTCCGGAAACTAACAAACAACAATTATTTAGATTGAAGAACAGTTTTTTACTGTAGGTCTGATCAATAGGCTCATTTCACATGTCATACTCTTATGTGGCCTACCTCAATTCTAATTATATTTAATTGGCAGTTACCGGATTGTTTATATATGAGCACTATAATGCCTTCCTTATAAAGAGAGCGACTCGACGACGACGACGACGACAGCAGGTGACCAATCACAGCGAGGCAGTCGTCGCTGTGATTGGTCACCTGCTGTCGTCGTCGTCGTCGTCGAGTCGTTCTCTTCGTAGAAAAGGCATAAGTGGCACGTAGGTCTTGAGCAATCCGTGTTTATTTCTTATCGAATAAAGTAGATCGCTTCGTCATATTAAATCTCTGGGATATGCCTTATTAAAACAAGGTGAAAAGGAGGCACACTTTTTCCAGAGTTTTATTAATTTATTTTATTTAAAAGAATAAAAAATATACGTGGCAAAACATTAAAATAAATATAAATTAGTATTTGATAACCGCTGTTTTACAGTTCATAGCGAAAAAAATATAAACGAAAATAAATAAGAGGCATGAGCTTGACACACGAACGGAGACATTATACATGTAGATACACAAAAAAAATCAAAAGAAAATAAACTTCAGCGTTAAATTATAAATATTGGGATTTGCTTTTCGACAACAGGTTTATTTTGTGATTAGGAAATACCTTTGCTAGATGAAAAACAGCTATAAATTTAAGGCGTGTGGTGATAGAAATAAAATGACCACTCGGACAGAAAACACTAACGCTTAACTGGCTCTTTCGCAATATCTATTTGGTACCAACTTGATATCATGAGAAAAGTCAAGAAGATTCTTTTACTATACAATTTAAGATGATACCATAACATCGAGATAAGCTTCACGGTCGTCTACTTACGAAATGAGAATAAGGAAAATGGGCTTCGTTGTGACTGATTTTAATACACGTGCCGACACGTGTACTTCCGAATTAAAGAAACCGATTTTTTGTATGGAATTAATTTTGTCAGCAACTTCTGTTAATTTATTGATGTTAACATCATCATTATCATCGTTGTTAAGGAAAAAATCTTTTATTAACCTCATTTAAAGATATGTGGAATATGCATAATTTAAAATTACAATTTACTGCAATATATAAATACTAATAAGAAATAACTATGCAAAACTCATTAAATTCTCTAATTTGAGTACATAAAAAACCTCTTTAAACGCGATTCTATTTGCAAATATTTCTCTTACAACGACGAAATGTTTGTGTATTTTATTTCTGCAAGGATATATCGACTGTAGGAAGAAAAAAGTACACAACCCTAAGTTTTTTCAAAATAGCTTTTTTAGATAATCACAATGTATGCAACTTAATAAAAAATTTATCAAAAGTATGTAATCTATGAATGCCAAAATAGCATCTAAATTAAGCTTTTAAGTTTGAAAAAAACGAAAGCTTCAGAAAATTGTGAACAAGAAAGGGAACTTCTGCTACATCAATTTTACTGTATTACATTAAATAAATTATTAAATATATCAGACTTAATGCACTCACTTCAAAGTTGTTTTTATTTAATATGTTGATTACGGTCCGAAATCTGTAGGCACTAAAACAATTATTATTTTACATTTACATATAAATAACAAATATTTCGTCAAAGCCTAAATAGATATTTGGGATTTAATTGAGTAAGCAGTTGCTTTGTAGAATTTAATTTTATAGTACTAGAGTTATAACCTAATATTTTTTAACATGTCTGTAGCTATTAAATGTTACGCAATATTTGTTCTTCACCAAACATAAACTATCTTTTATTTTTGTAAATTGTTTCAACCGTATACATTCTAAATGTAAAAATTTGTACATCATGTACTTCATCAATAAGTACATAATTTACTTCATTAAGTACGTATTAATAGATTATTGTTCCGAGTGTCTATTGTCAGCCGATTGTCAATCGCAATCGGGCATCAATGTCTCGCATTAATATATTAAGGAAGTCGTCATTAACTTGCAAAATCACTTTGCAGAAATTGTCGGGCTTAGAGGTTATTTTGTGTATCGAACTCAGAGAGTTTAATGTTATTTCGGATTATTAGCCATACATTGCAGTAAATTATACATATTCGACGTATTGGTTAATTTTCGCAAAAAAGTAAATTTTGGAAAAAATATTAGTTAATGACTATTTCCTTAACAACTACACTATGTAGGACGTTTATGATACATTAAAAATGAATATTATTCTAGAGCAGTGCTAAATATTATCCCATATAAACACCTGCAGTAAATTTATAATTACAATTTTATCAACTATCATATAATTGTGACGCCCATTTCAAATACAAATCAATTAAAATGCACTATTTAAATTTTTATTTAATGACATCGTTAATAATCTTATGTCATTTTATCGCCTGCCTTGTGAATCTTGACCAGATTATTTCATTATGTTAACCGCTCATACTATTTTACATAATCGAAATTAAAAGTATCTCATATTTATGTAAATATATTCGGTGCTCATTACTACACTGAATTTCTATCACAGATATCAATGTTAATTTCTTATTTACCATAAATAATCAATAATAATATGAACTAATGAAACAGTTTTTATTTCATAATTGCAGGTTGAGAAATATGCTCGTGCTTTATTATAAGTAGTATTATTATATACTTGTTAAATAACTTTGAATAAATTATTGTAATACAGTAGCACTTACAGTGAAATTATCCTAATGATACATTCATACATTTCGATCAAAACAGTTGAACCTTTTTGAAAAGCTTAAATAAGTTTGATTAATAAAAACAATATTATTTCTGGTATATATACTCGATGTAGCTGAGACGTTATCGTGCATGCCTTTCATCTGGGGAATGCGGGCTAAATTTCCAAATCTCTTAAATTAAAAAAAAAACTTAAATATATTACTAGATACTTCAGTAAGCTTTTATTTCTTTACGAAATTTCGCGGTACCCTACAATAAAAAGTTTTTTCTTATAAAGGGGGAAATTTGCCCCGAGACATCCAGCATCTTCTCGCGGCACACTAGTGTCCTGTGGGTGTACAGTGGTTGTGGAATACTGGAATACCTTATGAGTTAAGCAATTAACTGACAATTAATTCTCCTTAAAACATCTGTCAACATAAATCTTGACAGTGAAGTGATCGATATATTTCATTTCAAGAATGACCATCTTCACACTGCTGTCATCTAAATGCTCCACTTTCAGAGCGCATATAAACAAAGAAATAAAAAACAAATTAAAGCAATAGTATTATATTAATCAGTCAAATCTTCTACTATACTGTGTTTTACCTGGTATTATGTAATAAATTTGTATATTTACGCACTATAAATCATTAATATCTATAATCAACAATTTGTATATTCGAGCTTGTAATAAGTACCATACTCTTTATAAGTATAGGTATGCATAACTTTTTTATATACTTAAGTGCGCCTAGACTGGTTTCTTTTTTACCATGTCCGCTTTGAAAGTGTATCATAAGGATCAACACAGTGTGAAGATGCTCTTAACGTAGAGTACATGGATCATCCTAATATGAAGACAAATCATGACAGATTTTTTCACCACAATTGATTATCAATGACAGTCTCGCATCTTCGCTTATTTTTTTAATTCAGCGGATACAGGGATCAAACTTGAAATCTATTGCTACGAAGCACGCACGCTAACCTATCTGCAACGGGGTGACAAATTAAGTAATACCAGAAATATTTTTTAATGTTAGTTCTTTAAGATTTAATCGTAAATAATAATTTCTGTAAAGTTGTTTCTTGTGTAAATAATCTATATAACAACAATTTAACCCTTTCATAAGTGAGTTAATTTTTTATGCACACACGTATTAAGCACTAAAATATTTCAATGCTATCAATTCGATTAATGTCATCGAATCAATCGAATTGGATATGCCGAATTATAAACAATACTTTTTTTTCAAACAACGAACAAAATTAACTAAAAAGTTATTCCAAATTGATAAAAATATGTATAACATTACCACATGTAACCACTCTCACTACGCACTTGAGAACAAATTTGAATGCGTAGGACTTATTCATGTGACATTTTATGTATTCTTGTGAACAGAAATATAAATAATCTTTTTTTCTTTATAAATTTTAATGATTATAGAAAGACGATAAGGGAATTTTTCACAATTGAAGTCAACTTTTTTTGTCATTTTTCCCGTCATGCTTACGTATTTCCGTCTAGCCTAAAATATATCGTATTATTGTAATGACTTCCATATATTGTTGATAGATCTATCTCGTATGTATATTAAAATAAATAATAATAATTTACTAAAAAATAAAATAATAATTATTGCCTACAAGGCGCATGGGCGTATATGTACGTCCATACTCCTCAAAGGTTTAATGCTTTTAAGTGTTTCTATTTCATAAATTGTTAAATATAGTATGTTTTATTAATTATGCTGCAACTGTATCTATGTTCACCAGATAGATGTCTAAATCTTATTTGTCAAGGTATTTGTATTAGAGAATCAGTAGGTATCATTAATAAACCCGTTTAAATGGGCCATCGGTTGATAATACAAACCGGTATTTTTGACCTTAACTAATCACTAACCTGAACTCAAAATGGTGACAATCTCTTGGGGTCGTGATCTTCGCCTCAACGAAACACCGATATATTTTTATTTTTACATTGAAATAATATAACCTTTTGAAAACACATTATGTCGAATGACAAACAAAATTAATTAAAATTTGTTATCTATCAAATCGGAGATACATTAATTTTAACTTTTAGTAGACTAGTAGTATATTATCACCTCTGTGAGGCAATAGAGGTTGCGGGTTTGAATTCCGTAGTTTATAGATGTTAATACATATGGACGTAACACATACAAAACAGATTTTACAGGAGGTACAAAAAACGCATACATATATAATAATTTTGCGCCAAAGTCAAAATATTCAATGGACACACGAAGTGCACGAAGACTCAAACTGATATTTAATTTATCAAGTCTGATTTAAATTGAATGAGTTATTTAAGATCAAGCGATAATATTGATGTGATGCAAATTTTAGAGGTCTTTCTTAATTAAGCTTAAAAGCTAAAATTAGATACTAATTAGGTGTTTGAAACTTACATCCTTTTCATAAATTCTATACATTGTGTTTATGGAAAATAGCTATTTTGAAAATCTTAGGTCTTCATCCTTTTTCCCTTTTAAAGTCGACATTTTAATACCAAATATTGTGCTATCGGCCTTTAGTAAGACATTATTGTGGTCCAGTGATTTTTTTAAAATCCTGCATGATTATTTTTATCACACTATATTTATTTGAATGTGCATAATGTGAAAACTAATTTATTGTTATTAAGTAAATTACGAAGATGTGCTTACCAACTCAGCTATATAAAAAATATGAAATACAATTGATTGTAATCAAAGTAAAAAAAAAATATTATGTATTATTACACCATGTGCGCTCCGGAAGTTGAATATATAGATCTACACAGTATGAAGATATGCACATCAAAAATGGAGTATGTGAATCTTCGTAATGTGAAGACGTATTGACAGATTATTTATCACGAGAATTGTTTGACAGACAATTGGTCAACCAAATGGACATTCAGTCCAACATTTTTGGATCATTAACCAATTCCAACAAATGTGGGAATCGGAGCCACATTCTCTCGATTACTAGGCACGCACGCTAACCTCTACACTACAGGTGAGACAGACTCTTATATCTTGAAATCATTTTTTTTTACTAACCAATACAAAATATCACTCTACAGACTCAAAAGTTACAGTGGGTTAGTATTTTATTTAATGTATAATTAAACTTGCTTAATATTGCAAAATTGCATAATAAGTATTTCAGATGCAGTGGTAACGTAAACACAAACGTTGCTTAAAGGATAAAGATCACTTGTAATAATTATTTGATTATTTTCAACACATTTCTTCAGGCTACATTAGATGCTGAAAGGCGAAACCCGGGTCGCTAACAGTGATTTCACATATGGAAGTTTACAGTTTTAAATAATTCAGAATTTAAAATCAATTTCCATCAAGCACCATCAGTCGAAAATATTGATTACATATCTATATTATTAAATGTTGTGCATATATATTTATCAGGTATAAATTTAATTAAATATGTACCATAATTATTGAATATAGATTTTAATTGTAAACAAACAAAAAATACTGTTAATCTCTTTTGTCTAGCATAAAATATATCTCAAAATAATTTATACTCTTTTTTGGTCTTGTACAAAACAGATAATTTTCTTTCAAATGTTACCACTCAGAAAACAAACGCCCGATAAAACGTATTGTTCAAATTTTTATTTACATGACAGGTGTCTCGGAACTGATTCGTTAGTGCGTGAATGCTATAAAAATATTACATATTTTCCGTGGTCGCATAAAGGTGTAAGATTTTTTCTCAATATAATTTCAAACGTACTTGCAATACAGTGTTATTTTTAATTAGGCTCTACGTATTCTTATCTTCATATCTACGACGGCTTGTTTGTAAAGCCCGAAGGCCGAAAACTGCTTAATTAACCGAATAATAAGCGAGTTAATCCATTACGGTGACAATATCTCGTCTTGTTTGAATACATATACAGTTAGATATGTCGCAAAATAAAAATACTGAAGGCCTGACAAGCCAACAAAGACCTAAGCGCCCTGACTATTTCTAATATGTACATATTATACTTAAATATATTTATTTTTTATCTCTAGTTCGGTTAAACAACTATCACTTCTATGTAAGAGTACCAGCGATTTGTCAAACCGGAACTTTAGGAATGCGGACCGAAGCAAGAAGACAGGTTTGTAGATATATGTACATATATCTGAAGAAAGAAAACAATTCTAATATCTATAAAATTTTATGTTTGCAATAAAAAGACACTTTGAAAAGATAACCCGAAAAAGCTCCATTTAATAGATTCACCTTATCGTGTATTAAATGTGTTATTATACTTTGTTTATGATACTAAATAATCTCAAAATACACAAAGCTTTCTTGAAATGTATCATACTACGAAAAATAAATATTACTTACCACACACTGTTACTATTGTCCACCTAGTGCCCACGAGGTCAAAGTGCGGGCTTTATAGCCAAAGTTTATGGGTTCGAATACGACAGACACAGAATTTAATGAATCAAAAAATCTTCAGGAATGAGTGTCCAACTAAACCTCCTGAAATCTCTATTGAAAATAAGTCATCACATGGAAATATCCGTATTCTACATTTCTGGAGTAAACATCTTTACACGCTATACGAATGCTATTTAAATATGCTGTCCATTTTTCATTAATACGCTGGACTCTTTTCACGGTTTCAAAATAACACGGTACTACATCCTCATTTCTTTTTGTTAAATGCAGCAAATCCGAAAATTTTAAAAGAAATATTACACACTCAGATATTTCGAATAATGAAAGCGTACCACATGTGCGTAAGCGGGTTTAATAGTGAATAACTCTTTGCTCCGATTTTTTTTAAGTATTTTATTTAATCAATCTAATATATAATACAATAAACAACAATAAATTCATTTTTTTGATATCCGATGATTTTTATACAAGGAAACTTATCCACCATTATTGTTTTTTTCTAGTATACTTTTTACTGGGTATTACGATTTTTCTATTGACTTAAAATAAAAAATAATATTAAATTTAAATGAAAAAAAAACTTGTCTCGTAAACAATATACTTTAAACACGATATGCCCATATGATATGTCACCGTAAATAAAATATACGTAAGACACGTTATCTATTGTTTTCTTTTAAAATATAAAATTACATCTTATTTTTACTTTAAACGATAAATAAGAATTTTTATTAGACTACTTAAAGTTCGAATCCTAGTTTTATGACATTTTTATGGATAATTTTATTTACCAAATATGTCACATCGTTAGCATTCGACCTCATTTAACTAAAACGATTTCAACAAATCTGCATATATTAAAGAAAAAATAAAAGGTTTCTGCATTTGTATAAAAACGTGCCGCATCAATGTAACAAAAATTTACGTACAAATTGCGATATTAATCTCGCTAATCGAAACTACTCATCTGGTTAAATGGGCAATTAAATTAAAATCAATAAATGCTTTTACTGAAAATAAATTAATTTTACGACACGTCCCGCATTGAGATGAATGTTATATTGTGCATTTTTAACACTAATGTATTAAGTTTTATTGAAATTATCAAAACAATAATATTTAGTATTCTCTCAACTGACAGCCACTAAAATGTTAGTTCGAGGTAAAAAGTAGGGTGACCGTATAGTTTTCCGTCTGGAATTATTTATTAAAAAATATTAACACAATTATTGTGATGAATTTCTGTGCCCATTAGACATTCACAAAAGAAGAATAACTTCTGAGAATTTTATTTAAGTATTTTTTTCCTGTTTTTCACAATTTTTCGAATGTTCTACTATTACTAAAAATCCATTAGCAGTTGTAATCTATTCTAACTTTTTTTATAGTAATCTTTTACGATATAAAAAAATATTTGAAGCTAGTACATGATTTCTGACTGAAAAATACGCATCATATATTATTATAATGAATATTCCTTTATAAACGAATCTATAGTTTGAAGTGTTTATTGATTTTCACCGGCATTTCATATTTGTTAGATAGTATTTTTTATAATTTACTCTTCAAAAATACAAGTAATTTTTTTGTTTTATTTTGCCTATCAGCTATCGATTGGTAGGCGCGTGTTTTTATGACAAAGGATGTGAGTTCATTTCCTACATTGGCATAAAAATTCTTAAAATCCAAATATGCGCGACTGAAGGCTCAAAAGTTTGAATTATCAGCTGACAACTAATTCTTGAGGAAATATTTCAGTGAAATTTTTGAAGATAACTATATTTTACTTATTAAGTGAACGTGACAAATATTTTTGGAAAACTGTTTTCTTTTTAACGAGACACGTAAAATATTAGAAGATTTGTTTTTTCGTTGATTAGATATTATTTAAGTTTTGCATCTAAGATAATTTATAAATGAGTATTTATTTTTCTTGTTAGTGTAGTATGCAAACTAAGCACGTAAATATGAACGCCAAACAGGTAAAATTATTTATTAAAAAATGGGTTGTCACCCTACATATTTAAAGCACCTCATTATGGAAATTATCTTAGAAAAAACTGATCTGCATTTACGACTTTATTATAAGTGACTTACGTACATTTAAATTCATTCATCACTTTTTTATGTTGAATAAATATTTGTAATAGTGAAATAATGAAATGACGATAATATTATTAGACTTAAGTGATGAATATCGCGATATATTTGTAATATATTATTCAAACTTAAGTGAAGACAACTCAGTCTACATGAATCCATTCATAATAATCCATTGTGATTGATTGAAATTATACAGGTATTTCATTTATGTTAATATATACAGTTAATACAATTAATTTTGACTATACGTTCATCCTACTTGTGCCAGTATAATATAAATGTAGTATTGCTAAAACATATTTATTTACGTTACCAATTCTGCGATTTATAATTTTTGTATTCAATTTAATAAATAACTTATCTTACTAACTATGATTATTTAAACATATATTTGTTGATTTAGATCCATAATAAAAGTAGCCTAATAGATAACAGTATAATAAATTAGCTCTCCAATGCTGTAATTAGATTTATTTTTGCCGAATTGATATACCAATAATGTTAAATGTAACGGATTAATAAATTTTTAATATATTTGCCGCAAATAATGATTTTTTATTATTTTCTAACTACTGAAAAAACTATTATCCGAAGATCATACTAGAGAAACTTGATGTGTATGAAACAACTTACATTGGTATCAGAGATTGCGGGTTCAAATCTTGCAGCAATATAAAAAAATCAAAGTTAAAAGATGCATAGCTAGATAACTAACACTTACGAATAATTTTCATGTCAAGATAATACACTATAAAAAATTATATATCTCATATTCAGAGTGGATCTACTAAAAGAGAAAAGTACTGTAGACTTTTAAATCTATTGGTATGAAACAATGGTAGGATAAATATATTATATTATATATTTTATATACCATGTTCGCCCGCAAAGTGTAGCATTTGGATCTCCACTGTGTGAATATATCTACTACAAAGGTGGAGTATATGTATTCCCGCAATGTGAAGACGTCTTGACAGATTATTTTTCACGAGAATTTTTTGTCAGACAATTGATCAACTCAATGGGTAGCCAGTCCTGCATTTTCGGATTTTTAACATCTGGCAGATAAGCATTTAAAACCGCATCCCCCAGATTGCTTGGTCACATGCAACCAACTACGCTACCGAGAAGACAAAATATTACATATCATCCATAATAATTAAAATAAAAATCTTAAAATAAAAACGATCTTCACGTAGCGACAAGTAAAACTGAATAAAAACATTTTAAATAGTAATGCTTAGACCACGAGGAGGTTAGCTAAGCGTCCGCGTTGAAGCGACCGTGACAAGATGCAAAATATATATAAATAGGTAAGTGAGTAAGCAAGTGAGCGATTTCGGCAGCGCATCAGTCACAACAACCCGTTCACTTGCTCACTCACATATGTATAGCTATTTTGCATCTCTTTTTTCGTGCTTTTGTCGCCGTCGCTCTGTCGCCGTGACATCTATCGTGCCAGCGGCCTTATGCAGTTGTATGATGGCCAAAATTTTAAATATAGACAACATTTTAAATTTTAATAAACGGAATTTAAGAAAAAATAGGCCTTAACCAAAAAAGGTTGATAACTAATGTTTTAAATAAAGTTCAATAAAGTTATTGAGTAAAAGTATCAAAAACAAATTTTTCTACATGTTATTACCACGTGGGTTGGTTGTTTTCTGTACGAAAAAATAGGTCTGATTAAACTTCGCAGTCGTGTCAAAAAATTTAAGCGACCGCCTGCCAAAGCAGGTTACTTGCCGTTGATATTTCGACACGCGCCAAGTCTTTGAATCGCTTGTATCAGACCCACTTCGGTATTTGTCAAGCGTGTTCACACCCACATCTTGTGTGGATGACAACCACGACCACGCGACGGCCTGGCGACTAGAGATCGACTATCAAACGACCGAATAGCAGTCAATAATAATTCCTGTTGACCTTTTAAGCACCAAATCAATACAATCATAATATACTCAAACAGGAACAACACTTTGTTTTTTTCGGTGTACAAAAAAGTCAATTATTTTCTTTATAAGTCAAAATCCGGGCTTTCCGTGACAATCTGGGCAGCAAAAAATATCATTTGTTTTCA
>JAGVSQ010009523.1:0-13564 GCA_022683975.1 Rhyacophila evoluta
AATACCCTTGGTCAGTCGTTGTGTTCCATTCTATTTAAGTGTCCGCGAAAGTGTTAAATAAACAATTATTTCCAATATTTTACTAAATACAAGAGTCAATAACTATATTTATAAATATGCACAAAACCAGTAAATACATTAAATATAATTATTATAGGATATTATTATACAAAGTGAAATAACTACATAACTAACTTAATTTTCTAGATTTCTTTGGAAATATTACACAATTCTAATATTATTAACAAGGTATCAAACTGAGAAGTGTTATTCTCAATTCTACGATCAATTAAATTCATATTT
Organism: Rhyacophila evoluta; assembly: GCA_022683975.1. Lineage (NCBI taxonomy): Eukaryota > Metazoa > Arthropoda > Insecta > Trichoptera > Rhyacophilidae > Rhyacophila > Rhyacophila evoluta. The sequence continues at coordinate 304 of JAGVSQ010009523.1, forward strand.
AGAGTGATTAAAAATCAATTTCAAAATAAACACATGTATATAAAATTTGGGAATAGGTTATTTGTCATTCAAAGTTTTATTTGAATATATTTGAAGCATTATCAATATAAATTACAGGTTTTATCTTTGTAATTTGATCCATTAACTTGTACTGTAATATAGATGTTTTGAAATTGAATATAAATAATCATATTATATATTGTGGTTAATTCTAACCATTGCGATAATGTTTGAAATTCAGTTTCACAGTCATGACACATCATCCTGCCTGTGAATGTCTGTAAAGTACTAAATTAACCAGATGCCATTGATAATATGCTTCAGCAGAGTACTGATATCAGCTGCGGCTCTCCTCCAGAGATAGTCTGTTTAAGGATTAGAATAGGTACTGACTATTTATAGTGCTAAAAAATAAACAAAATTTTTAAATTCTTGTTTCAAAGTTGCATAGCTGCAATACCAATAATGCAGGCTGAATAATAAATGAAATAATATTCATTGAAAAAATAATGTGAAATTTTAAAATTGACATTGCAATGTTAATTCATTATTATTAGAAATTCAGTCCTTTATTTTTACTAGACAATAAATGTCATAGAACATGTTAAAAATATAATCTTTCAAACTAACTATTATATATTTATACGTGACTTTTAAGTATTTTTTTTTTTAATCAATAATAATAGTTATTATGTAAATTGAAATTTGGCAAAAGTGAATTATAATTTATTTACAAAATCATTTTGTAGATTAGGCAGTGAAAATCAATTATGACTATAATATTTAAGTAGTGGATACAGACTAAGAAAAAAACAAAAGATATCTGTCGAATACTAGTCACTTAGTGGTTATTTGTGAAATATACTTTTAGACATATTTAATCTAAAAATATTTCCATTACGCAAATATCTTAACTGATTTGTTGCAATATTAGTGGATAACGCAAGTCAGAATTCAACAACTATATTAAAATAAGTTCACGTATTGAAAAGGTGAAACATTTTGTACTTCTTTAATAAATTAATAAATTTTTATAATTATATTTTAGTCAATTAAAACATATTTTTGACATCCAAAGGTTTGATCTAGATTTTACTGGATCAGCATTTGAGAATGTGCAATGCACATAACTGAGGAAAATGGACCCAGTTGACTGAAGCATTTGTCCTACAGTAATTGAAAATGGCTGATCAATTTGTGAAACTAGCATTAAAAAAAATACAGAAAAACTTTTAGTATAGTGTTAAAATATAACGGCTTTTCAGAGTATTAACTGTAGACATATGGTTTTTGATGTGGGGCGCATGTCCAATAGATTGAGCAAATGGCTGACAAATAATCATAAAACTAATCTGTTAAGATATTTTCATTACGTGGGAATTAATATGCTTTACTTTTAACCAAAAATGATGATCTGCAAATCCACTAAGAATTCTGACAAATCCGACATAAAAGAAAAAAAAAACTAAATAATAAACAAGAATTGAAGTAAGAGAAAAAAGGGAATGCTAAGAATTTTATACTACACAGGATACTAATGATACGCAACTGTCAGGAGACTGCATTTTATATAAATATTAAGAAAGCCCTAGATATCGATTTTATAAAAGTGACTTTTAAAGACCAGAGACAATTTCTGAAAAAGGAGGCAGTGATAGTTATTTTTGTGTATCATGTGAAGCAAATAAACACGGTACGATGCCTCTAAGATTCCATATCACCCATTAATCCTTTTGTTTCCCTCCTAGCATCCTTTGATTCTACCAAATACAACTTTTAGATGGCACTTGTAAGTCTTCCAGGATGCCAAAATTTCAGTTAGATGAAGAGACAAGTGATGTTACAGTATAGCATATCTCTAATGTCTAAACTTTTAACAGAAAAGGAAGCTACTTGGTCCATTTCACATTCTCACAAAGCTGGAAAATCCTAATATCTGTTGCAAGCTTTTTTTCAAAGCTCGGTATTGTACTGAGATGTTGGGTGCGAGAATTCTCTACATTAAAGTAGCACTGGAAGAATACATGCATCAAATTATGCAAAATAAGGGTATTTGTTATAAATTTAGAGTCTAGCATGGTATGTTCCGAGTTTGGAGCTCAATGACATTAAAAATAATATTAAAATGATTTGCCGATGGGTTCAATGTGTTTCTTATGAATAATAGCCAACATGCAGAAGATTTTGGTCAGATTTGCTAATCATTGCTTGCTACTTAAACCGATGCATTTCACTGTCATAATTAGAATATATACAGTTTTTTTTTTAAATTAGACAGTGTTAATGATATTGTCAACTATAGAAGCTGCCATTATTTACAAGCCTTAAGTAAATATTGTAGTGATATTAAATGCATATTTAAAATATCTTAATAATACTCGTGTAAAAAATTAACCATTACAAAATATTTCAATGAAATTCTCGTTCGAACACAATGGTAAAGTTTTAAAATCTTACAATACATTTTTTTTCATTTAAAGCAATAAAAGGGTACAGCAAGAGGGTTGATTTACTTTGGCAGTTCCTAACCCATTTAAAAATGAAAAAGTCACATATTATTAATAGCAGATTATCTGAAATAATGATATTATAATATCAATAATATTTACAGGAAAATAGACATAAAAATTTCGTTAAACTCTAGTTATCAAATTAACACAGAGCTCATATTGTCTGAGGTCTTCAGATTAGGAACCGCCAACTTGACTACTGTCAATTTTTATTAAATAAATGATAAATAATTTCCTCGGCAATTTTGTTCGAGAACCAAAATTATCATGCGAGTAAAACCTGTCACAAACCTGACTTAAGGTGTATGATTTAGCAGTACCACTAAGTGGTGTCTTTAATTAATAAGCATTTAGATGGAATGTATAATAAGCATTGCAGTATTAGGCAACTTTGAATTACCACCTTAAACGTTTTCACCAGGTGTATTCCGCCATTTGTATTAAAAACAGCGGAAGTACTTGCAACCACTGCTAAAATGTTAGTCTGTAAGCGATTTAAAGTTGTTTTGATAGTAGAAAAAATTGTACAACAGATTTATCTGTAGAATATTGTCAACAAAGCTATAATAATTTTAATGTGGTCTCATTACTTGGGCACACAAAAATGTATTCAAATTATTGTTTTATGCACATGTTTAGAATGCATATGTTTTATTTACATATAGAAACAAACTCAAATATTTAGAAATGATTGCATATGTGATTTAATCTATTTATTATATTTTAAAATTATAAGTATGAAACACCATTCATAAAATAAGAAATGGCAATAGACAAAATCATTAAACCCTATATTATCATTTTTTTTCAAGAATCCAGCTATATCAGTAATTTTTTTATAATAGGTTTATTGAAATATACAATCACAAGTGTAAATATTTTAGAAGTAAAGGAGTAGCTTATTCGCAAATATTTTCTGACGGAATGACTAAATATTATTTTTTTTATTTTCAATTTATATCCTATAACTGCCGAAAATCTCATATCTTTGATTACATTTCGAATATCAAACGGGTCTCCTTATATATCCTCGCCATTTTACTCAATTATTACAAAACGAATTGTGCTCTCCAAACATTTACATGGACGTACTTTTACTTCAGCTGTGTCATGGATTTTAACAAAAATATAATATGAAAGACGGCAATATTAGTACACAGCTTGAAATATTGACATAAAATATAGTTTGATAATAATTATTACACCAGATAAAAGAATTTAATTTCTAAGAAAGTACAAAATATATATCTTATATTATTGTAATTTTGTATTGAAAAATCTACTTCACTTTCAAAACTATACACTCATTCCCGATGAGAAAATTTCAAATTGACAAAATTACCTAATAATAGATTGAATACTTGATACATTGGGGCACTATTTTTTTTCTAAAATAATCTATTGTATTTTTATGTATAAATATTCAAGTTTGAATAAAAGTTTAAAAATTCATACAATCACGTTTAAGCTAGGTAATATTGTGCTATATAAATAACACACAAGGCAAGCTTAAACATTATTTCATTCATACAAAAATACATATTTCGATAAAATTGTTTCACTCTGACACAAATTTTCTTGGCATACTAAAAAAAAAAATGCAAATGAACTGGAGTAAGTTACCAAATTAATGAGTATTTTTCTGACTTCTAGCAATACTCTATTATAATGACAGAAACAATGGTAAAATATTTACCATTATACTCTGTCAATATTTTGGGTTATTCATATGCAAAAATACTGTTTTTTATTGAACAGTTTGCTTGGTGTTTATCAGCTAATTGCAAGGATTTTTTCAGTCTATAAGAAACTTATGGCAGCGTGTAATAATTTTACCCATATTTAAATTTTCTATTTATATACATAAGTATGTATATTGGATTTTTTTTGGCGTAATTACATGTTTCATTTAGAAAATTAAGACGCCAAAATAAATCTATATACAACCTTGATTTAAATGGAAACAATTGATAGATATTTCAAATGATACACACATTTAGAATAAAAAATACATATTCAATTAAAATTTTGTACAGCTACTTATTCAAACACATAATTTGTAGGTATTATATTCATGGAATATATAAAAAAAAAAAATGAACAAGAGACAATGTGTTACAAAAACTGCTGTTAAATCAGTGTACAACAAATAATTAATAAAATCTTTTTTTCTTTCATACAATAAAATATTTAAAATTGTCAACTCACTGCTTTACAGAAATTTGTTTCTAAACTGATTTATCTGAATTGTGTATGTTTTTTTACAGATGGATGTTGCTAGTTATCCCAGTTTGATCTTATTTAAATCAATTGATTTCATTCAGCATACAGAATTTTTGATATTCACATTATTATTTAACCAATATATATTAGTTACTTCATTATATAAATGAAAAAATATACATTCACTCAATTATAATAAATAGATTATGTAGGAATTAATATTTCATTTATCAAGTCACACAAATTCACAAAATAAAATTAATTCATTCGTTGAAAGGATCGCAGTATCCAATTAGTTTTAATCAATAAATTTATATAAATAAAATGACATAAAAATACCCAATAGTGAGTTTGCCAACATAAAAATAAAATATCAAGGTAATTTAAGGTGTACCACATACTAAAATAAAAAAAAGTTTTTGTTCATAATATTTTTTTATGTAAATAACCAAAGTTTCCTTTGGTATTTAAATAAATTTATATTGTTGAGATCAAGATTTTCACCCTGCTTAAATAATATATTTAATTTTATTGATAAAATAATGCAGTGTCCAAATTCAAGTAATACTTATGACAAAGTGAAATTTATACTGCGTGCTTTTCTGGGCCAATCACATTAACAGTGGAAAGTTTTAAAGAGTCAATATACTATAGTATAGGAATTCATGACCGCCTTCAAACGCATGGGACATGTGATGTATAATAAAATATACAATCAATTCAGGAAACCAGGAGACAAAAAGATTAAATTGTCTATACAACTTTCAAAATTTACTCAATGTCCCAAAGCTTTGGTGATTTGATACGACTAGTCCAGAAAAATGACACTGTAATTAAGTTGTAAACTTCCAATTAAAAATAACACTTAAAGAAGAGGATATAAATATAAAAGAAGAATAAATAAAATGATTGATGTTTTTGAAAATATAAATAATGAGCAAATAATTAAGCAAAAACTGTGTGGGGCCAAAAGTCTACAGTGACTTGATTGAGCTGTGGTTTTTTAGACATGTTGCACTTAAGACCTGACATTTTTTACATTTACTAATGTAAAAAAAAAGTAAGGTACATGCGAGTATATATTTTAACGATTGCTGGACGTTATCTTCACAATTCAAATTGTTTCAATGTTACAAATTGACCTCATGACTAATAAATTAATATGGGATCAAGATTCCAGACAGAATGAAATCATTTTATGACATGATTATACTATGTTAGAACAATAGCAGAAATAAAGTTGAATTTAAAATTATTTGATCCAATACTGAAATACATTATGTATGAAATACATTTGACAAATTTTAACAGTTGCAGACAGTATTGCTGGACCGCAAATATTTGATTGAATTTAATTTTAAAATCAAAACGATTCAAGATCTGTAAACATGTACTGTTACTTTCAATAGTCATATATCATACCGTTAGCTTGCTACGAAGACCTCTTATCTTAAAATTTTACAAAAACCTATATTGACACTATTTATTGGCAAATAATTAAAACTACCATGTGGCTATTGCTTGTAACTCTATCTATATGAATGGTTGAGTTATGAGGAATTGCAACATGATAGTTTTAATAAGTATTTACTAATAAATGGCGTTGAAAAGGTTTTTGTAAAATTCTGAGATAGGAGTTCATGGCTGTGAGTGATCGATATGTATATATACAGTCTGAAGATACTTGGATCTTTCTGGAAGTTTTAAATTCAGTCGTTTATATTTTGTTCATATATTATATTTTATGTACAAATTTCAATACTACTTTTGTCATCAATGGAATTATAGATCCTATCCAATGCTTAAACTAGCCTTATTTATCCAATTACTTTGGCAATTAACAATCTATTTGAGTAAATAAATAGATATACTGTGGAAAGGAAAAACGATGTTACCCTTAGTTTTTTCAAAATAACTTTTTTGGACAATCACAATGTGTACAATTTAATACATGTCCTATTAAAAGAAGTTAGCTGCAAATGCTGAATTTTCATCTAAATTAAGCTTTTAATTTTTGAAAATTGGATTGGCTGTCAAATTTGCCAACAGGAAAAAAGACTTCCACCACATCAATTGTATTGGTTTATCTTAAATAACTAATTACACTAATATTAGTTTGGGTAAATACAGCACCAGTTTTAAGTCTACGTGTACTTCAAGGTTATGTCTATTTAATATTTTGACTTTGACCCATAATCACTAAATAGACGTTTTTCTGTCTCCTGTAAAATTTGTTGAGTGTGAGTAAAGTCCTTTTTCTTTTCCACAGTCGATATAGACATAAGACAATCTCCATAATTAGTTGTTAATTCTCATAAACGGATTCCTATTTACTGTAATATTTGTATAAACAAGGCGGTAAAAAATATCCAAACTGATGAGAACGATTACCGTATTTATGTACAATAAATATAAAATATGTAGAAAACATTGAGTAACTATTTTTACGCCCCTTCTCAATCTTCACAATGTTGAGATCTGTATGCTTTACTGTCAGAGCAGACATAACAAAAAAATATTTTAATTGAATCAAGTATCACCAAGAATTAAAATCAAATAAAATTATTTAAATATTTTTAGTAGAATTTAAGGATTTACCTCATCTCATTTTTTAATCATGCGAAAATATTGTCCATAGAGTATGAATCACCACGACTAAGGTGTGACAAATTAAATAGCAATCGATAAACATATATCAATAAAATTATTTGAGTATCTACAAAATAACCACAAACTCAATAACAATTGTAGGGACGTTCACTATCTGAATTCAGACACTGCAATATATTTACACCAACACATTGTTAATACATTGTTTCCTCAATATATAAAACAGCGCAGATTGACACACTTTAAAGGGTGGCCAGTATTCTGGTGAAACCCAAGCAGGCCGACGTGGCTGTCTGTCCTATGCCCCACAGCATGGCATGCACGGCTGACATCTGGAATGAAGATGCGCGGTAAACGAAGGCTATGGCCGCACTGCTCAGAACACCAGAAGTACTGGGAGCTACAATCCCCATCACTAGTATAAAAATCGGAAAGAACTTTCCAAACTTGTGCTTCCGCAGCGTGGCGAAGGATATCAGTGCGGCACAGGTGTGCACGAATATCGATGAAAACAAAGACCATAGAAACACCTGGTACCACATTTCCGCGAACGTGTTCAGCGGATCTGCCGGTGTTAGGCTTATCACGTCGGCGATCGTGTCAAGCTCTGACGGGTGGAACTCGGAAAACATGCTATACATGTTTCAAACGTTTACTAGGTGATATCCTTGCATGCCCATATACAGAGCGATGCGCGAATTAAGCGTATTCCCTTGTCGACGGTGGGGATTATTGATGCCGCAACCATACTAAATCGATTCCCGGATTACATTCCGTATAATCTGGAAAGTAAACAAGATTATTTATAAATGTATTATCACTTTGAGATTAGTGTAGCCCACAGCTTGCACAAGAGAAATATGATTCAACTGTGCTTCATATTCACTTCAAAACATAACCGAAATTCTTACTGGTAGTGTTAGAGTAGGCTTTGTGATGGTATATTGTGGAAACAATCATATTTTTATCAAAATATTCAACACATATAATACATCGTAGTGACGGCCTTTACCTGCCTTTGACACAACATAATTTTCGTTTTAGCATTTAATGCATAGTTGTTAAATTTAGTACGTCACATTGTAAACAGCTGATTGAAATGAGTTTTAAGAGTTTACAAAAAAAAAATTAAAATCAATATATGTTTAATTTATCTGATTAAATAATATTACATGAGATACATATTTTTTATTTATTAAGAATGTAAATATATGCAACACTTAAATATTAATCAAAATAACATTAATAAAATTTAATTCAGTAGTTCTATTTAATTTAGTTATTTCATAGTTTTAACCAAATTTTCTTTTGGGTACAGTTTCCTTCAACCATAATTATTCACGTTTTTATTTAACGGTGCTTACTCAAATATTTTTCAATTCATCTCTACTATAGACAATGAAATATTATAATTGATTAATCTGAAGTTAGGGTAGGTGTTGTGAGTGAAGCCGGTGAACGGTGTTTGGTGTATTAATATAGTCTGGAAGCGCCGAAAGTCTTTCTGGAAACTTTTATAACCAAGTGGAAAGCCGTTTCTTTATACCGGTGCGTATAATTTTCTTTATTTTTTGTATACCATCTGTAAACTTGTTACTTGTTTCTTGTATACTTTGATGATCTCCACTTTTCTTGCTAAAATCCAGACTTACAACCTTACGGACAAAATCAGAATGACACTTGTCACTTGTAAATTTTTTGCTACGCACGTGTGTTCTGTGAAAATTGATATTTTAAATAAGTGTGTTTCTTAAAAAATAATAATGGGAAAGGTACGATCAACCACCGGGCCTCCCCGAAGACAAGGGTTGAACAAATCATGCCATTCTATGAATCCAGACAGGCCTACGGAAGGATTGAAAGGCGTCGGGAATGTGAGGACCAGAGCCACTATAAAAAGGCTACAAATGTACCGGAATTTCAAAGCGAAAAGAGATAGAACTGGCCACATTATCGTACCGGCACCATTCCAAGGAAGACTTCCGTCTGGGACGAGAGCAAGGGTTGAACCAAATCAAAAGTGGTTTGGAAACTCAAAAGTTATTTCACAAAATGCTTTGCAAAAATTTCAGACAGAATTGGGTGTTGCTGTCAGAAATCCGTATCAAGTTGTTATGAAACCTACCAGATTACCTATTACTCTATTGAATGAAACCGCCAAAAACGCAAGAGTACATTTACTAGATACTGAAAGTTATGACAGAACATTCGGTCCTAATAAACATAGAAAGAGAGTCAATATGAAATTCACAGATTTGGAACTTCTATCTCAAGCTGCTGACGTGAACTCTGATAAATATGACAAGGAAAAAGACATCGATTTGATTAAAGAAGACACAGGAATGAAAGACGGACAAAGAGAATGGATATTTGGAGCCGGTCAAAGCAAACGAATATGGAATGAATTATATAAAGTTATCGACTCTTCTGATGTCCTGCTTCAGGTCTTAGACGCAAGAGATCCTATGGGAACGCGATCTCCTCATATTGAAAAGTTTCTGAGAAATGAAAAACCACATAAACATTTGATATTCATTTTAAATAAAGTGGATCTTGTCCCTGCATGGGTGACGCAAAGGTGGGTGGCAATATTGAGCTCTGAATATCCAACAGTCGCTTTTCATGCTTCCATGACTCATCCATTTGGTAAAGGATCACTGATAAATCTCCTCCGGCAGTTTGGTAAGCTGCATATTGACAAGAAACAAATTAGTGTTGGATTTATAGGTTATCCTAATACTGGAAAGTCTTCTGTAATTAACACACTCCGCTCAAAAAAAGTCTGCAAAGTAGCCCCCATAGCTGGAGAAACCAAAGTATGGCAATACATTACTTTGATGAAACGTATTTTCCTTATTGATTGTCCTGGAGTTGTTTATCCCTCCGCCGAAACAGATACTGAGAAAGTTTTAAAAGGTGTCGTCAGAATTGAGCTCGTTCAGAATCCTGAAGATTATGTTGAAACTGTGGTTCAGCGAGTCAAAAAAGAATATTTGGTCAAAACGTACAAATGTGACCACTGGAATACGCCATTAGAGTTCTTGGAGAAGCTTGCGATTAGAAGTGGGAAATTATTAAAGAAAGGAGAGCCTGATATTGGCACAGCTGCCAAAATTGTTCTGAATGATTGGCAGAGAGGTAAATTACCCTTTTACGTGGCACCTTCAGGATTTGAGATACCGGCAAGTCAAAATGTAACAGAACCAATTGCTCCTGAAACACTAAGTAAAACTGTCGAAGAAGCGGTGAACCCAACAGAACCTGGTTCGTCTGAAAAACCTGAAGAACAAATGGAAGATGTGACAGTGAATGTTAATCCTAAAGTAGAGCAGGGCAAGACTTTCAAGGTTATGCAAGATTTTGCCAAGATTCGTGTTGGATTGCAGTATGACAATATCGAAGATGTTCAACCATTGGATAATGTTCCAGTGTTAGAAAAAACTGAAAGTGAAACTAAAAAGAAACTTAAGAAAGATGATGATGAAGACTCGTCAGATTTCAGCGACTTCTATAGTCACAGTGAAGAAGAATTCAGCGAAATTGAAGATAATCTGGGTGGACCTCAGGATGAATCCATGAAAGAACTTGCGACGCCCAGCGGTTTGTTTACCGTGTCCAGTATCAATTCTAGAAGTGTTGATGAACTGAAGCGAATGCAAGAATCCCCGCAAGTGGGCAAGAAATTAACAAGCAAACAACGCCGAGCTCTTGACCGTGTTCATAAAAGAAAAACTGTTGGAAGTAACTTCTATGAAGTCACTAATGTCAAAAATAGAAATAGAAATAAGAAGAAAAATTAACCATAACATTAACATATATATATATGTATTAATTGTTGTTAATATTCTTTAATGTTTCATCTTATGTGCTTTTAATTAATAAAATAAAATTGATTTCTTAAATTTTGAATTCTGTTTTTATCCATTTTTGTAACTCCTATTAAACCATGATCTTCCAGTTTTGCTAATGTTGATTTAGATAATAAAAAAGAAACAAATTTATTGGTGTAGTATAATCCAGGACTGGCCATTAGGTCTATCACAAAGCAATTTTTAGTCAGTACTTAAAAGTAGCAATGCAAATTATCCAATATCGCAGATTCAGTGCTAACTTAAAAAAACAAAAATGATAAGGCTATTCAAAATCTATAATTGTTTTCAAATACACGAGGAGTCCGACACAATAACCAATCAAAGTCTGTTGTATTGCGGTTTCACTATGAAATTATCAATCATAGGTTGAGTCGTCAATAGCTTACTGATTTCTAAGAAGCTTTGTTTTTTTTATCTCCTAAGCATCATTGCAATTATAGGGGGTCATTACTTGTGTTATATATTTCTTCATGAGAGATCTATAAGTTGTTTCTAATCATTTTAATGTTCAATAAATAATAGAGAAAACGTATATCAAATATACCAACATGAATGTCATGGAAGTTAGTCATCTTGGAGTATGATAGTTTTGAGATCAATCTAAGAAGTAATATAAATGTTGTACTTTCTTTGGTTTTTAGATATGGATTTGCCATCAGACAGTGATGAGAGCGATGTGGATTTTGTACCAGGGGGTGAAGAATCATTATCTGAAGCAGAATCAGATGTAGATAAAGAAACTGATTCCCAATATGACAAAGAAGTTCAAATAAAGAAAGATAAGAAGCGATTATTGGAATCATCATCACGCAAGAAAAAAAGCAAGCGTGTCAAAAAGAGTTCAGAATCGAAAGAAGATACTACACCCAATGAAGCAGTTAACACGGATCCTGTTGTCCAAAAGAAATATGAAGATGATTTGTGGGCTTCCTTTTTAGATACGCCAACTACCGCTAAAAAGCCAGTAGAGAAACCAGAAAAGGAGCAAAGTATTTTGAATAGAGATAGCGCTGTCGACACTGATGATGATCGGTTCGGTCTTTTAACGACCAAGAGTGATACACCATTGAAGAGCAGCAATATTTTTGATATAGACGATATCAATTCCACCAGTGTCACCAAACCTGTAGCCAAAAGTAGTACTTCCGAAGGTAATTATCTTTATGGAAATAGAAATTGCTTAACATTTATTATATGATATATCACTCATAAATGGAGTGGTCGTGAGTTTAGCATGTGTACCTCAGAGCTAGCTGCTGGTTGCAAGTATGAATCCCATATTTATGGGATTTTTAAATGTCCGAAGACACGGAACTGCATGTCCACTAGGTTATGTAATTGCCTGATAACCAATTCTCTTGGGCAAAAAATTGTATTATTAATGTACAAAGGATTTGGCATTCATTTGGTTTTAATTCATGTTTATTTTTTATTACTTACTGTATATTTCATTATCTCTCTTTACGGTATGCTTTTGATGAACAAGTGACCTGAGCTTTAAAAAGTCCAGTGAGTGACTAACAGTCTTATTGCAGAGATAAAAAATCTAACATACTTTATGTTAATTTAAATGAAATTACGACCGATCTGTCAAAAATACAAAATTGTACTACTAGTACTAAAAATGTTTATAAAAACTCATTGTCAATCTTGTGAAGACAACTTAAACATTAGTTACCCAATATATTGCATCAATTTTTTGTTTTGTCAGGTTATTTAAGTTTATCTGATTTTATAAATTAATTATTTTTCAGTAAGTGTTGGTGCTCCAGCTTCAGCTGGTCCTAAAATGCGAAATTCAGGAGGTGGTTTATCATCTATATTGAGCAAAATTGGAAAGAACAATAAAGTGTCTACATTAGAAAAGACTAAGCACGATTGGAATTCATTCAAGAAAGCAGAAGGAATAGAAGAAGAAGTTGTCGTCCATAACCGAGGAAGAAATGGGTATAAAATTTGCTTAAATTCGCTTGTGCTAATTTTAATTTTGGGGTTCTGAATTATTTAAAACTGGTAAACTTCCATATGTGAGATCACTGTTAGCGA
>JAGVSQ010009524.1:0-13563 GCA_022683975.1 Rhyacophila evoluta
TTTGTCAGACAATTACTCAACCTAATGGGCAACCAGTCCTGCATTTTTGGATTTTAAAAAAACCCAACACAGATGGGGATTCGAACCCGTATTCCCCGGATCGTTAGGCGCGCACGCTACCAACTACGCTACCGGGGAGATTATTTTTTATTGACATAAATTTATTATTCGGGATTTCGAAAATTGTTTTTACTAGTCCAGGCCCTATGCAAAAGCTTACAGTGCCGACACTTTTGAGCGCTGTGAAAGATTAATTCGAGTCATATTTTAACTTTTAAACTAATATGCTTTATATTCCCTCAGATAGCAGTATCACATTTCTAACTTTCTCGCTGGACCCGCTGGTGATCTCTAAGCGACCTTTTGAGTACTTTTGTTACAAAAACTGACGTACATTTGTTGCCCGCTATTGTTTGCAAGTTTTTTTTACTAAAAATTATACCCCGTTTTATAAAATTTATGTTATATCTGAGATGAATGATACCAAATATAGCTTAGCCATATTTTTGTAATGTGTATTATTCAAATGTTTAAAATAGATTAATTGAATCTAACTACTACAGAACTGAAATTTATAAGCCTTATTATTAAATAATTTTGGTTTTAGCGTAAGAATATTCAAAATTGAAGAGAAGCAAATATATGAAAGTGTTGTCTCCCCGATTAGTGTAGTTAGTAGCGTGCGCGCTTAGCAATCCGGGTAATGCAGGCTCGATTCCCCGTCTATTGGATTTAAAAAAAAAATGCAGGACTAGGTGCCTGTTTAGTTGAGCAGTTAAATTAAATAATCCGTCGTAATAAAACGTCTTCACACTGCGTAGATCCATATACTTCAGTTTAGGAGCGAAGTGGTATAATGTAAGGTAAGGTTTAATATAAGACCTACACTAAAAATAAGACCTAGTAAAAAATACGATATGAGTTTTGTATATCGTAATCACAGTACTGTATTTAATATATGTACTGTTCTACTATTAAATAAACAAGAATAAAAATACTTAAACATGGATTTCTATAATTATTTCTTTTCACATGAGAACATAATACTTTGTCTTGTCTTTTTGAATATTTTCCGTAAACGTGTAAGCCTTACCTCTAAAATAAGCCTTAGTGCGGTTTCTGGGTGCAAAAGTAATATAAGAACATATTCGGAGATACACGGTAGATTGCGGTAAGAACGCGATGAAGTTCATATTTAATCAACCTTAAAATCTTTTCTGTATTCACAATTAGTATGCAATATACACTCTAATAAACCAATGCGGATTTCTTTAAATAAATTAAATGAATGTAAATTATGGTGCCTATGTAAGCGTGAAACATGTCTGACTATGTCTGCAAGTGTGAAGTTGTATATATATAAATTATTAGGGTTCATTTTTAATGAATTACCCAATCTTGAGTATATTATTTTGCATCTAAATAGATATTAGATTACACATGTTTTTTTATAACATAAAACTACTTATATCTTTAATATAATATTTGTTAAAACTTTCAAGTCGGTACTACAGCTGGATGGAAATTACAAAACTAGCTGGCGAGACCGCACTGGTAAATCGAACTTAAAGCAGGGTTGGATGACTGTAAACAACATGTTGGTTTCGCTATGGGTCCGCTATTGACTCTCTTGGCAGGCAATGTTGACAGCAAAAGGTTCAATGGGAGGAACAAAAACGTTTGTTTAGGCACACCGACAAAACTCCGTAATTTTTCCCTCTTTATACTCTGCGGTGTTTCGTAATACCACTCTCTAAGGCGTACTATATTAAATTTAATCATGATATAATGCAAGAAAATTATTTGGTATGGGAAGAGTTAAGGTTTTTAATTCACTAGACAAACCTGTTGTCAAGTTAATATCAACGTCTCTTAACGAATGTAACTAAACTGACAATTTTTGTGTAGTGGAATGAATATCATGAATGGAGAAACTACTGCCTTTCCCATATATATATATATTTGCCACAGTGAAAAAAAAAATTGTGATACCCAACGCAAAATAGATTTAAAATGTATTGTTATACAGTTATAAAATTGAAAGGAAATTTATGTTTTATTTAAAATGTAAAATAACCTACTTTGTGAATTGAATACAAATATTTGACAATCAATGAACATTTTACAATATATTATTTGAGTCGTCTAGTTCCTATCTACCATAAGTGCAGTTTAGTAAAATATTGGCAAATTGTTTTATTTTTGCTTGTTACTTTTTCTTATTGTCGTTGTTTTTAAAAATATAGGTAAAAACCTGGAAAATTATTTATTTTGTAAGCTTTTTTATTAGATTACTTACGTTTAGAGTAAAATCGAATATTTGATTTATTTATATTTTAAGAGTAATTAAGATAATAATAATTGATTCGTAATGGTTAAATCCACTATTTATAGGGGTTTATTGCTGTTGAGAACTTATTAATCTTTGATTATCATGTTAAATAGAGAATAAAATCTCATATTTAGTTCAAATTTTACAAAAAGTGTATTTATGGTAGATAGGAACTATACGACTCATTTGAAGTATTCCCATATAAAATTCATAAAAAGAATTTCTATGTTTTCATTACTCATGTTCTTTCCGGTTAGGTTAGTTTTTTGTAGTTTTTTCCGGCCGTTAAAACATTAAACAAGCTAATTAA
This sequence comes from Rhyacophila evoluta, assembly GCA_022683975.1. Lineage (NCBI taxonomy): Eukaryota > Metazoa > Arthropoda > Insecta > Trichoptera > Rhyacophilidae > Rhyacophila > Rhyacophila evoluta. The sequence goes on from JAGVSQ010009524.1 coordinate 2,643, forward strand.
TTATTTTATTTAAAAATCTCGCACGTCGCTGTTCTGCGGACAAGAGCCGTATCCCAGATGGCAAGGCATCCTATACGAAATAATAAGTTTTCCGAAAGAACCTATTTGGAGGACCTTTTTCATTCTGGGTGTTATCCACGTGTTGTTCGTATATTTTTTTTTATTATTTACCTTGCGCGCGCCACCGTAACGAGGCTTTTAAAAAGACGCGTAGATATACTAGGCATTATTGTATTAAGTCGTCATATAATACGATGCGAAAATGTATTGTATTAGTCTACACACAAAGGAAATAATATTCTAGGGTCAACTTTATTAGTATTATGATCATTAAGCCTCCACCCCACACTGGATGAGGGTTAGATATGTCTTCTGTTTTGTTAGTCGTAACTACACATCGCGTTGCTTTATTTAAATATGTAATTTTTATAAGTTTGGATCTGAAATGAGTAATTAATCAGACACACTAAATACTAAGTGTCAAAATAAGCGGATTTTTTTTAAAACTATTGTTTTGAACTAATTGATAACGATGGGTTGTAGAATAACTTCAGTTTTTTGATGGAATTATATCAATAAAAATAATATTGGAACAGTAAACTCACCACTAAAAGAAAAATGAGTATATTTTCAGCCCTTAACGCACGTGTAAAACTAGAACATATTGTTGCATTAATTCGGCCGTGTATCGAAGGAGCCTGATGAAAAAATGTCACTGCTATAAATAGTCAATGCTATAATGGTGAAACGAAAAAAATATTGTCAACGACAAATAAAAACGTATGATAAATTTTGATATTAATATTTACCGATGTATGCTATGAAATAAAGTAACTAATTTGCAAAGCTGTAAAGTATTTTATTACAAATTATACAATTTTTATTTCTTTTCATTTGAAATTGAAATGAATTATTTGATTTTTTATTTCGTTTCTCACATTTTTATATCCCTTTCTTACAAAAATACGCTAATGTAGCAATGATGAGGTAAATAGCTTTTTCTTGTAAATGCGAGTGTTACTGAATAATGAACATAATAAAACCGGGATATTTTATTTTTCTTTTAGTTTTTTTTTTCGTTCACCGTTTTTAAAATTACAAGTAGATAAATATTTTATTATATTAAAAACTTGTTTTTTTTCTCTCATTTAGAATTATTTTTTGAAAATTTTTTTTAGTGTTTGTAGTAAATTTTATGTACTTAGTAAATTAGTATAGAATTAGAGACTTTTTAGAGAATTAGGCCGGTGTATATACATTTTTAATGGAACTTTGGTTTGTGGCCTAGGGATGGATTGTTTACTTAAAAGGCTGATACTATCGTCAGTTTACTTTTGATATTTGTAAAAGATAATATTAAAAAAATTGATCAGTAGTATGAGATTTTAATGACGTTATGCAATCAATGTATGTACATGGATTTTGAGATCTTATGAAAATATTACTTGATTATAATTATTTTTGGAAGGTTACATGAAAATATACTACATTTCATATACATATTAACTATAATGATTTATCGTTAATATCTTAGGGATAGTGCGTAAAATATAATTTCAGTAGTCTTGTGTAAATTGTTTTGTTTTTAAGCGTATACCGTTAAATGACTTACTACCAGTGGTAAACCCTTTAATTGTGTAACATAAATAACATTTAGTATTATCATTGTTAAGTGCGCAATAAAAATTTAACACGCCCATTTTAGCGTAGGAAAGAATGTGCCGTAAACATTCCATAATTGAATTGTGCGACGAACATTGCCTACATAGCAGTTTTTTTTCAAATGTCGTTCGGCCAATAATTGAGTCCCGTTTTTGGCGAGAAAGTCCTTAGGGGCATTCCATAAATATATTTAAATACCAGTAAAATAGAATTGCCATATAATTTACTGCACGACGAAACTGGGAATGTACTGTATGAATGTTTGTAGTGTGAGAAGCTCTACGGCAGTACCCTCTACGCCGTAGAGACTGTTGCGTATGTATAGGATAGGCGTAGATATGCTTACACACACGCATATATAAGGTGGGTTGTTCAAAGATGGACTTATTCCGCTACGCCAAAATGCTAAGGAGAAGAACTTTTGTAACTTAAGTATTTTTGTATAAAACAACCATTTAGCATGCAAATCTGTAGAAAATATCAATTTGAAAAACATTGAAAAAATGTTATGTGATTATTTTATACAGTTGTTCAAAATGTTTTATTTTAAATATTTTACATTAAAATATGTTCTCTTTAGAAATACTTTCCTTGTACGTTAAACTAGGACACACACATAAAAATATATATATATGTATATATGTGTGTATACTTTGTCTGGTCTGGCACTCTTTTATTTTAATAACAGTATTCCCCGTTTCAATTGAAATTACAGATATACTGTGTGGCCTCATTTTTCCAGACACTCTTATTGAGCAAAACGTTTAGTATTTTAATAGTAGGGCGCTAATTGTTAGATATATTTGATATATTTTGTTTTGATCATTATTTAACGAACATTCTTTTGGTGCATTTTTTTAAAAAACATAATAAGCATTATCATTGATGGTTTAACCTTAATGCTTTATTCGGGGAATCTTGCCTAAATCTGTTTTAGTTTGTAATTATCAAAAAACGGTCGGAATATCAGTCAGGCTTAATACTCTATTAATTATGATTTTTAAGAGGTGAGTTTTCAGTTGTAAAGATTTGATTGCAAGCGATACAAGAAATATTATGTTTATCTTATATACAAAATTTTACACTTAATGCATTGTAATATAAAATTATCATAATTAGTGCAATTCAAAGCTGTTTAAGATGCTTATTTTATGCTAAGATAAAATAATATTTAATGAGTTAAGCAATTGGCTGAGTTAATAATCTAAATAATCTGTCAAGATTCGTCTTCAAATTATATTCGAATTTTGTTAAAAAGTCTTCGTTATTAAAATATTGAAGTTTGATTAAACAAAGCTCCGATATAGTAATACAGCCTCAAATTTTTACTTAGAAGCATGCTCGCCGAAGACTGAAGTTGTTTGCTGCTAGTTTTCCTTTTGTTTCTGAGCATTTCTCTTAAGACAATGGCCACTTTTCCTTTGTACTCACCACCGCCAAATAGTGAATTCTATATAACAAAGAGATTTTGTCTTTTACGGAAGAAAGCTTGCAGTACTGCAGGATCATCTTTTATAGCTTTAAGTGATCGCTCAAAGGAAATACTGTTAAAATTTTACGTGAATTTTCATAATATTGTATTATTTTATGAGTAGTAAGCAGTGTTTTAGCGCTTACATAAATTGTTTTACAGACGCAAAGTAACATTACTCTCACACTTTGATATAAAATTCTTGATAATTCATTATAAAAACGATACAAATTTAATGTTGTAATTATTTATATTATGAGTTAAATTAATGAGAATACAAAATACACGTAAAATATATGAAAGTGTAGATATGGTAATCAAAATGATTTTTTATAAAAAAATCAACTAAATTGAAAAAAAAAAGTATTTAAAATCATTAAATACTAAATATTTGGTTCGTGGATCATTATTCTATGTAATAAAATTGATGCTTTTTATACAAAAATTAAAACGTCAATTTTGTTAAAAAATAGCTTCTTTGAAAGGAATTATGTGAAAGTTTAAGTGTGGCAATAAATTTTCATAAAAAAATAACTAATATGAGAAGTGAGCAACTTCAACAAATGCCAATTTTCGAATACGTTTGTATGAATTATTACTTAAGTTATTAATTTGAAGAGTTTTTATACATTTTTTTTTGTTTCCGAGCATCGTATCTATTGATTAAATCACTTTTGTGCTCAAAATATTTCATGTCACCGTAAATCTAAAAGTTTGATTACAATCATAAATTTACATGGTGTTATTTGTAATTTATAAGGTATATATTTTTTAAGAAATCTTTCCAACAAGTTTTAAATCGTTTCAATCCATGTCGTCGATTTCTCCCACTTGTGGAAGCAGAAAAAACCAAAGAGATAAAATAAAATAAATGTGGATTGAAATTGGAAAAAAAGATGTATCGATAGCAGTGGTTGTGGTACTTTACCGGTAGGATGATGGTTTTTTTTTATGTATTCAGAGACGCCACACTGTCTGACCGCGAGCGTTGCTACGTTGTCCCACGTTGCCTTCGGACGATATCGTTATTACAGTTATATCAGCGGCCGTTGACTGACGAATCATTTATAATATAATATAAATGTATGATGATTTTCTCATTAGAATATCAATCTGCGAATCACTACGTTTAAACATTTTGTTTTCGATTTATTAATTGGCTAGCTCAGTGCCAGATATGACTATCTCATATTTTTTATGTATAGAGTTATTTCTTTCAAATTACTTGGGAAACAACAATATATCAGTAAAAATATGGTCAGAATAAATTCAAATCACTGACAAGTGTAACTTTTTCTGGGATCTGAAATTTCATGTTTTTATCAATTCATTCAAATTTAAAATAATACCAGGAAAAATAAGTAATTTTAATGTTTTATAAATGTTATGTTTCTTTATTTGTTAAAAATACTTCATGTGTCTTAAAAATACAAAATCATCTGTTTGTTACACACATATGTTCAATGATTTTGTTGTTATGTCAGCAATAGAGATTAAAAAAAACAGATCATTTATGAATTTCTATTTATATCGTAATCACTTTAATGTGTGATAATCATATCTGGCACTGAGCCAGTCAATTGTTTTTGAGAATATCCGTATAACACTGTTATTTAATTTGTCATATTTGGTAGCAATTTATAGAATATTTTAAATTAACAACTGTATATATCAAAAATATTGTATTAATTTTAATGTTTTATGATAATATTCAAATACGATACAATGTATAAAAATCAATCTTTAAAGCTAAGTTAAGTTAATTTGAACCGCTTGATATATAAAAAAAAAGTATTTCTAAGCTTCCATATGGATAGATACAAAGAGTTTAACAATCTTTAAAATCAGTTTAAGATATGGCGTAAAGTCCAATCTCATAACTGGATGAAAAACATTTATGTCAGTTTTTGAATTTTATATATGAGTCAGATTGGTTGGACGAAAACCTAATTTTAAAAATCTATTAAAGCATCCTTAATTTGGACCGCATCATTGGACAAAAAATGCTCTGCACGTTAGCTGAGATATTAAATTATAGTTTTTTCATGTTTATAGAATTATTTAAAGATTTTTCTGAAATTTTCATTTCAAGAAAATTTTCTTTGTATATAGAGCTCTCTTTATTCGACGAAAAATATAAACTACGTCATCTTTTAATTCCTGCAATTGACGATTCCACGTTGTAGCGCAACGGATTTTTCGACATATTCTCGGAAACAAACCTTTTATCACTGCATCGATATTCAGAACCAAGACCATTCTGTATATTAATAGCATGCATATATAATTTTTGGGTCGACTCTTCCATGATATTGTTTGTACTGTACTACGCTCGACTATAACCATATTATTCTAGACCGTAATTTTTTAAGCACTTATTTATTATGACAGTTTTTACAAAATATAAAAAAATATTAAATTTTACCGATAATTTTAGATAAAACATCCAGCAATCTTGTTAATATTATTATTGTAACGTTTTTTTTCTTACATGAAAAGCAGCATTAAAGACTAAGCGATGTGTCGTTTATTTTAAAAATTGTGTGAGATGGCGTTTAAAAAAAAATCGTTTTATAAACTTAATTAGCTGGTTCGATCCCGTTAAGAGTTTTTTTTATCGACAAAGAAAAAAAGTTTTTTAAGCCATCTAAGTTTTTGGCTTTCTTCATTTTATTTTAGTATCAATTTTATCTCTAAGAAAAATCTTTTTTCGTCTCATGGCAATAGCTTTTTGGCGAGAACTTGATTCCTGCTTAAAGCAGATGTTCTAAATCATTTTAAATTGACAACATACTACCCCTCATTGCAAACGAAACCGGTTGGCTTGTCAGAAGAGATTTACAGAGAGATATATGATAGTTCCGTATATTATAATATAAATTAAAGTAATATAGCATCAAATATCATAGTCTGTTTCATATATTTACATATACTTATAATATATGAGATTTGAAAATCGTCTTGTGCAACAAAAGACACATAAAATGATTAATATTAATCTGTTACACGTGTACGTATATCTGGATTTAAGAGATTTTAAAATTAAATGCCGCTTAGCCGATAATAATTATGAAATATAAAAGTATTCTGCTGGAATCATATAGTGTGGAGAAAGTATTTTGCTACATCCATGTCATTATGAGTTCTACATATACGAGTACATTAAAGTCGCATAACTTTATATAATGGTAGTGAAATCGAAGACTTAAAACATCGTTACTACCAGTCCAACTACTTATATAATTATAATTTGATCAAATTTAAAATCAAGATATAATTAAAAAACTTATTATGAAAATTGATAAAAGAGTACACATATTTATTCCACTACATGAATATTATAATCCCAGCTACACATTAAAAATCTAATATGAAAGTTTGAAAAGCCTTTTTTTAAGAAACTTTTCTTTCGCAAAGATAATATCAATTAAGTACCAAATTCTTACTTACTATTTTTTGTTGTTTCACTTATGAAAGTGAGTCTCATATTAAATAATGTTTTTAATTAAACAAAGTGACGGCTGTTTCTCTTGTATTTCTATACATTTGATGGTTTGATTTTTTTAACGAAATAAAATGTTTACCCACAATTTTCTTCCATGTATTCATTGCGCGGTGGTAGATTTTTCTAACGTTGATTAGTTTTACACCATTTGATGAAACTCTTAATCTGGTACCCATATACGAAAATAATTAATAATGTGCCGTTGTATTATATTAATTAAAGAGAGTGAAGGTAGGATGGGCGCACAAATTGAATTTAGCGAATTAAAATTTGTTTTTAATATTGATATGAGAAAAAAGAGATTTTACTAAGATTAATGGTCATTTGCTCAATTACTGGATTCCTATTACGTGAGATCGTGGATTCGTATGAATGAAATTCTTGTACAGAGAATTTTAATCTAAATGGCGTACAACATAATAGTATAGTATTAATGTTATTATTAATAAGAGTTTATCGTTTCTTTCATACATGTGTAGTATTCGGGTTCATTCATTCACGGACATAATTTGCAATTGATGTAGTAACTTTAATCAATACACAAAAAAAAAACACTTTATCTTTACCATTTCCGCTCCAATAGTGGAGAATATCGATTTACGCAATGAGTAAATTCACTCTGGAAATCTCCGAAATGTGAATACATATCTTGATAGTTTTTCCCACTAGAATTTTTCGTTAGCTAATTGCTCAACCAATTATCAAATTTTAGAATTTAAAAAATCTAATAGATGTGGGAATCAAACGCGCAATCCTCCGATGCTAAACGCACACGCTAACCTATCGGCTGCCGGGGAGACACGTAATTACATTATTGAAATTATATGGGTTTTTATAAGGCATACATAAAGTATGCATGCCTTGCAATCGGTATAACATATAAATAAATACTGGTTATCTACTATCCACCATCTGGTAGTAAGAGTTAAATTTTCATAAACGCACACTTACGATATACATTGATAAAATGAAATCTATCCTGTGATATAAATTAGATTTTCCTAGGGAAAGTAATTATGTTATCACTATAGTATATAAAGAAGAGAATGTTTACAAAAAGGTATTTTTAAGCTCAGGATGTGTTAGTCTATCTACAATCGCACTATTGTTGTGTTGGTCTATCTACAATTAAAATCATAGATCTTGCGTTGCCGGCGACCCGCAAAGACGTCCCATTGACCCCTATCCGACAAAGAAGTTGCGATCGCGTCACAAGATTCCACACAGTGTAAACCTCGTTGAGCGGGTGGCTAAGGCCCATAAATGTTGGCAAAGCCGGCAAGGATGGGCGAATGGGGAGTCGACCGATTGCGGACTTATCGATTGTTAGAAGGGACTGAGGAAGGGCGATGCTAAATTATCTCATCTGCAAAATGATGCTTTTTTGTGTGTTTACGCGCAACATCTTTGTTTTTGCCTGAAGAAATTTCGTCACCCATATTTTTTAATATTGCTGTTTTTCTCATCGTTTATTTTCACGCGTGCTTACTTAATAGATCCGATTAATATACGGACAACATACAAATACACTACAAATTTGGCATGAAACAATAGAAATCATTATTTATTTTACAAGTATGTCTTAAATATTTTGTTATACCATGTTTGCTCGCAAAGTTGTGTAAATGGATCTACACATTGTGAAGATATCCACTCCGAAAGTAGATTATATGGATCTCCGCAATGTGAAGAAGCGTTGACAGATTATTTTTCACGAGAATTGTTTGTCAAACAATTGCCCAACTTAATGGGCATTCAGTCCTACATTTTTTAAAAATCCGATTGATGTGGAAATTGAATCCGCATTCCCCGGATTGCGAGTTTTGAGTATAACGATAACAGAATCCTGTTTAGTGATTGAGATTGATTTTGAACCAACACTTTTTAAATTTAAACTTGTCTTTTTGATATCTTCGAGATATACGTACACGAAAGATATTCAAGAATATATTGTCATATTTTTCGGCTTAGCAAATAGATTTAATTAAAAAAAAGCTTTTCTAAATTCTTTTATTTAAAAGACAAAAAGATGTTTATAAAAAGTGGTATTATGTGTTTCGTTATTTGGTAAATCATTTCTGAGAAATAGTTTAGAGTTTTTTCTCGATTTTTCGAAAATATGCCATTTTATTTTTCGTCATAAGTCCGAATCGTCGTAAGTCGAAGACTACTTGCATTTAATTAGTGGCTAGCATAACTAAATATGTATTGGTATGGTGATATGTATATACATACATAGTTTTGAGCTTGGGGTTGCCAATTCCTATCAAATTCTCGTAAAAAATTTTTAATGGGCAAATTGATTAGCACGGCAATCCTATTTGGCCTCATAAAATGAGAAAATAATAAATTCAGGTCTAATATCTTCACTGTTTGATTACTTACGATGAATGAATTTTACTTATTATTATGGCTGTGCAGCGTTTACGTCAAATTAAAATAATGATATAATTAAAAACTTAGCGATAAAATAATCTTTCGTAATTAATTAAAAAAGTAACAATTACCACGTACGTATAATTATTAAATATAATTAAGCAATTAAGGGATAACATGTTTTTCCCTTTAGTGCTGTAAACACTGTCACCTAAATGTTATTTAATGTAAACATCATTTTTAAACCTAATTGGTCACGTTTTCGTCAAAGCAAATTATGAAATTTTTAATGTTTTATTGTTTAGTTAAGTCACTCAAACTACATTACATTATTCAGAAACACCGCCTGTAATTTTTTATTGTATATCATGTCCTAAAGTAGAAAAAATGGATTTTAACAATGTGAAAATGACTACTCCAGAAATGGAATATACGGATCTCCGGATCGTCAAGACTTATGTCGACAGATATTTTTACGAGAATTTTTTGTCAGCCAATTTCTCAACCCGTTGTCCAGTCTGGCTTCTTTGGATTACAAAAATATAAACAAACCGTGGAATTCAGTCCTGCAATATGAACTTCCAAAACGCGGTGCTGGAGTTGGCTAAGGCACGTACTATAGATGCCTCCAGAAAGCCTGAACCTTGTTTGTCTATTCTTCCGACCGGTGAGAACCCGGCGTCCTGGAAGATCAGTGAGTACTATCTATACGACGTACTCAACGGAACTAAAGGATTATGGCATGACCTAAAAGAATGCAAGACGGGTGATTGGTAACAGAGATACCTGGGGGCTCCACCTGACAGCCAAATTCTCCGTGGCTCCTAGCCAAAATGGAAGAAAAAAGAGATTTATAATTATCTATACTAATTTCGTCTCTTCATATTTTTAGCAAACCAACAATTGCGCTTCTGCTTGCGTTATATCTATGGGTTGAAATTTTTTGTGATCAAAATCAATCCCCTAAAAATATTGAATCTTTTGTCAGTTTTAGTAATATGCGGGAAGAATAAACAAAAACATTAAATTATTGTGCCCTCCATCAAAATGTAGTTAGTGCTTGACTCAAGAAGATTACGGTTCGTTAGAGAACTGATCCATACCAATAGCAATCATTTTCCATATAAATCTTTATACATTAAATTCGTACCGCAAATATAATCTCCTCGTGTCTATATTTGAAAGTTATAGTGGACATCTATTTACATTGACATATTACGGATCGACAGTTAATGTTTTACAAGATGATATAACAATAGACGTTAAAATCAATTTGCTTTTCGTCACACGAAAGAATTATAAATATAATAATATCTATCAATTTTATCATTTTAGATTATTTTGAGGAAACATCTAAAATAAAATAATTAATATAAATAGTGTGATTTACTGTATTTACGGTGTAGACGTTTTGTAAATCATAAATTTCATATTTCTATTTATTAGAACCAACAGTTGTAAAATAACTGCTATAAGTGTTTTTCTCTACTGTTGAATTTATTGTTTTCTGTAAGGAACGGGCTCTGACCTATATGTACTTTATTTTATTTATAGAGTAAATCCGCGGGCACAATTTATCTTTGTGGCAACGTAACGGTGACTTGACTGGGTGGTTTTCAATTGTTTATTTCATGTAGTGAACAATTCTTGCGGTTTCTAAAAGGATTTGATGTGACAAGAAATTGTCATTTTGTGTATTGAACAGAATTATTTATTCATTGAACAGAAAAAAATTGGACTTATGACTAAATTATAATTGAGTGAAAGACGTAGGCCGATTTTTATTATCATTAAATTCTAATGATTTTATATTATTTAATTCTTTTTCTTCTCCTTCCATGTTCACTCCCTGAGTGGAACATATGGACACCACGTGCCGCCTCCAAGAATCTCTGTCGCCCGCCAGT
>JAGVSQ010009525.1:0-13562 GCA_022683975.1 Rhyacophila evoluta
GCATTCCCCGGATTGCTAGGCGCGCACGCTACCAACTACGCTACCGGGGAGACTTGTATCATTGGCACGCATTTATCAATTTCTGCAATACCAAGTGCTAACAACACACAAGTTGTCAAATTTATATGGCGGGAATAGTGTAATGACGTAATCCCGCCGCGATTACGTAAAAACGTTTCAATTGTAAATTATTTTAAAACAGATACGAATACATTTTACATTTCTGAGATCTGTAATATTGATTAAAAATTTCACATTTGTTTTTGTCTTTAGGTTTTAAAATAAGGAAACATTTATATTTTGTGTATAATAATTAATTGTGAAATTGTGTAAACATTCTTAAAAATAAATTCTCCGAAGAAACTATATTTCTAAGTTCAATAATTATGTAGAAAAAACAGAAACAACAGAAGTTTTTGGAGGTCCCATGTCGCGTTCCTCCATTCCATTTTAAAAGCGCAATATAAAGAAGAAAAGGACACGATAAACACTGGCAAATGGATAATGTGAATTTCCAGGTAAGCTGTATAGGAGATATGATTTACTATTTTCTAACTTTACAATTCGCCAATTACTATTGTACGAATAAAATGAACGGTTCATAAACTCTGATTAATATCAGATGAGAAATTTCCATGTCTATGAAATGCATACAAAACGATAAATAAACAAAAGGTATCACATAGCAAAACGTTTTAAATGAAGAAGACGGTTTCATTAAATTCAAAGTGTTTTCTTAACGCCCTTTGGTAACCAGGAAAATAATTCATGCAAACGAAAAGCTCAAAACGAAAGTTCCCAAAAAGCTTTTGTCCTAACGATCGCAAAAGAAAGAAGGTGCTACAAAACACATAGCTCCTTTTAAAATACAAACGTCTCACATAAAGACAAAGGTGGTCGACGATAAGGATCCACAAAAGAAATAACAAGAATTTATTAATATGTGGGAGTGGTATAACAATAAGTTTTTTCGGTGTATTGAAGTCATGGAGGAGACAAATTGAAATCACAATAAACATGGTGCAATGTGTTTTCTTGTATATATGAATCATTTTCGTATATATCTGACACATGCGTTGAGTTAATAGATCCTAACATTATATTATATTTATACATAGTGAACATCCATAAATAATCAGATATATCAATTTATTTACTAATTTAACGCGTTATAACATTACTATAAATTTAACACGTACGATTATAAAACATAATCTGTACAATTGACTGAATAAAAATTCCAGGAATAAAAAAAAACTGTCGATATCTATTTCGGCTACTACTACTAGCAATACTATAAGTCGATATATATCGACCGTGGAAAGAAAAAAGTACTTAACTCACACAACCATATTTACAAGACGCACAAAAAACGTATATTTGGTGATTTTGCTCGAAAGTCAAAATATTAAATAGACAACCTTAAAGTGCACGAAGTCTAAAACTGGTGTTTACAAAATTTCGTATTAATTTAATAATTTGTATTCAAGATAATCCAATAAAGTGGATGTCGTGAAGGTACTTTCTTCTGGTCGCAAATTCGGCAGGCTATAATTTTTTCAAACTTGAAACCTAAATTTAGACACTAGCGTTTGCAGATTACATTTGTTTGGTAGAAAGTGTTTTAAATTGTATAACATCGTGATTATCAACAAAAAAAACTGAGGTTTACGTCTTTTTACCTTTCCAAATTCGATATATAACTGTGTTCATTTCAAAAGCGTGAAGATGTCTACTCTGAAATAGAAAATCTAGTGCAAATAAATACACAACTCGAAATTTTCACGAGATAAGATTTGTCAGCCAAATATTCAATCTATCGGGCATCCAGTCCCGCTTCCTTGAATTTATGAACATAAACTTACTTTAAAAAACCCCAGCATACTTTGGAATCGTTTATAGAAATTATTGATCGTGATAAGATTTTTGTAAAAAATGAAAATGGTTAAAGATTTCGGACTCCAAAACTGATGTACGAGTTCTGATGCAAAACGCCATAACTCAAATATCGATGTTATTATTGTAATACGTTTCACGATGAAATTGTTATTATTTAATTATGTTTCCTTAAGTTATTTATTACATGCAATGAGCAACGCATGTAATCAAAATAGCTTTTTTAATGTAAAGCTTTGTCATTCCGGATTCCAATTCAGTGGCCGAAATTTGCTAGGTCAAACCTTTCAGGTACTCAAATTTTTAAGTTGTGTTTAGAAATTTCAGGACAGGCTCCATATGTCAAGCAATTATCCGCCAAATAATTGTTGTGAAAAGATCAATATAAATTTGCAAACTATAGTATTTGATAATATGCTTAATTTATGGAGCAAACACGCTAAAAAAGTCTTTGTTTTTGTCTTCCTCTCTGTTTATATAACGAGTGAAGTAAGCTGGGGCGAGTCCCCCCGGGGGTTAATGTGCCTAGTAAGTAGAAAGCAGTACCGTCCAGTTGCATTACACCGTCAGTATTATATAATTAAAATTTTCAAGCAATTAGTAAGATATTATACAAAAAAAAAATATGTACAATTTTTTAATAAACGTTTTAATTAACTACAAACAAAGCTGAATATTAAGGAAAATAATTAAATGTAAAATGACACATTTTTTTGATAATTTTAATGACATGTTTTTGATTTTTAAAAATTTATTTTCGACTTCAAAATACGGAGAAGGTTAAAATGTCAGAACTTGAACATTATTCCGTGAAACCGAGAAAACCAAACTTTTAAAACAATAATATGGAAATTAATAAATTTAAGGTAATTTTACATTTATTAGGTTTCGGAAAACCTAGTAATGATGCTTTTTTTTATTTTCAATACGCGAAAATAAATAAAACACAGAAAGTTTTTATTTTATTAAATTAATATTATACTTTTAATTAATTTACATTACTTTTTAATTAATTTGATGAGCAATTAATTATTTTGGCCAAAATAAAATTGAGTATTTTTATTAGGCGGAAAAAATATTTCTTAATAATAATTTTGAAATCTAAATTGTTTCATAGTCGAAAGATACGTGTGAGAGCGCAGAACGAAGAAGAAGATTGTGGCTTCGATTCGCACAGCTGCTGAGTTTTTGAATAAGTTAAGCCCTAAGACTGAACTCCCGATGGATAAAACAATTGGCAAATCTGTCAAAATAAGTCTCTACGAGTACAATTCAAGATCTATCTAAATATTTATTCAATTTATAGAGTGGTCATCTTCACAATGCTAAGATCCACTTTTGGGGCAAAATAGGAAATACTGGTTCTGTTTTTTTTTTTTTATATACTTTTCCAAAATAGAATTTAGTTTCTACAAAAGATAATTTTCTGGCTATTAAATTTTTTTTTTCAATTTTCTTTCAGCTAGCGAGGTTTTTTTTCAGCAATGCTATATATTAACGGAGCTTAATTAATCAAAATAGAAATCAGGTACATTCTATAATATTTTACACCAACCTACTAGGGACCACCAGCTACTCTTGGGACACCTCGCGCTCGTTACGCCACGGTATACGTTCGCTAACGGGGTGTGTATACGTGGCGGGTGGTTGAGGGAGAATTAAGTAAATGAATACCTGAATATACTACCTAATAAGCTATAATGAATGTACATCATAAAAATATTGTGTAACATGCTCACTGTGATGATGCATTTCGCGAAATAAGTTTTTCTTATCCGACTACAGGAGTTGATTTGAAATCATAAGGTTTGACGTTTGGCTGATAACGAGATTAGCATATTTTAAAGAGAAAAACATAGTTTTTGGGCCAGCGAAGGCAGAATTTGTTCAGTATTTAAATAGGATTAAACAGATTCGCCTCGGCAAGATGCCTGATGTGAAAATAATTTTGAAAAGCTGAGTGATCATGGTTTATTAAAATTCATTTTTATTAATTAATACAAGACTTGATTTGGATGGTAAAGATAATATCTATAACATTTTCACACCCTTTATTTGCCAACAAAAAAACTGTTCTAAAATTTTTGATAATTAACACTTTGACTACTGAATACATCGTCGTTCAGCAGGGAATGATAACGACGGTCTTTTTGTGTAGATTTTTCTTAATTACTACTCACAGTGAGTTTATATTATAATATTTTTAATAATAATAGTCATTTTTTCAATATTTCAATTTTTGATTTTTCCAAATTATCATACCAGGTCAAAAGATAAATCAATTTATTCAATTATTTTTTTAAAAATTGCTGTTTGTTTAGTTTTTTTGCAGTGATGTAATCATGGTGTAAAAAAAACTTGTAAAATAAATGTGAAATATTAAAGTATTCAGAATTACTAAATGTCAATTATTCATGTTGTTTTCAGTATAATTGACGCAAAATGTTTATAAGAAACTGGTTATATTATATAATATATTGAATATGATTTTATAATTCACTATTAACGTTAGAATTAGTTTACGTAAAATATGCTATTCACTATCTGGGAAAGCTAACTGAATACAAAATAATTGTACTATTTTAATGCTATGGAACAGCTATGGAGTATTTAAAATGGTAGCAAATCAAAGAAAGTTAAATTATTCAGGATAATATGTATTCCTGATACGAGAGAGGAACAATTTTAAAATCGGATGAAATTCAGATACAGTTTATTAAAACTAAAGCCTAACTCAGCCTTTAAACGTCGTTTGATAACAATCTCCAGTCAAGAAAAACAGAACCCGATTATTCAAATCGAATTTTGAACTAGGGAATTCTAGAGGAATCACGACATTTTTCAATTTAATTCAAAGGATTAGCTTTGTAGTTAACAGGTTTTGTCATTTTCGTTTACGCAGGGGGAGCTTTAAGCTATGCGGAGTAACGGGAGGAGGTGTGATAGTGATGAATGAAAACCTTAACTATGGGCAACAAAAAAATAAAGTCTATAATATAACCTCATCAAGAACTTATTTTATAACTGATATAACAAATATCATAGACTGTAGCGCTTTGAAAAGTATGCGAAATTTATTTTGGAGTGATGTTTCAATTGAATTTTACAAATATTAACTGTCAATTATTCGGTAAATAACTGATTCATAAAGCTTAAATTATACATAACATATTAAATAACGAGGACTATATCGTAATATGTAATATACTGGATTCAAAATTAATAATCAAAATCCCAGTCAGTTGGCCGAGAAGCTATTTCCACAGTGTATATATTTTTGTACTATTCGTGGTAATACTGAAAATTAATACAGTCACTGTCTTTGTTACGTATTATATAATATATCTGAGCTATACGATGGAATAATTTATTCGATTCCTGTAAAAATTAGCATTAAGGAACTCACATTAATCAGTGAATGAAAACATTACCGAAACAAAATTGATAACTAAATTAGCTATCTATACACTATTAATCCCTAATAGATAATTGGCGGTCACCACTTTCACACCTAACTTGTAAATCGTCCCGTATTCTTTGTTTCTGAGTAATATGAATGTTAAAAATAGCACAGTTGGCCTAGAAATCGCAGCCAAAAATGAGATGTTTAAATGTCGTATCGCTACTTATCACTCTTTGGGAGTTTTTATGACAAACATACGAGCGCGGAGAAACATTTATTTTATGTTTTATCGTAAAGATTTATTAATTTGACCAAGTATTAATTAACCGTCCCTTGAGGTTTTTTTTTCTAAAATTTGATAAATTTGTGAATAGATTGTGTTAGAAAAAACGCCATGTCAGCCATGTCTCGGAAAAGCATTGTAGATGTAGTCTATCCTCACTAAGTGGTGTGTATTTGACACGCCGCGTTAATAGTTCGAAAGGCAATAATTGTACGCAAACTTTAAATTGAAAAAGCTAAGGTTTTCTCTCGCCCGGAAGGTGGCAATTAAATTGAATTTAAATATAAATGGATATTTATTGGAAGTATATCGATTCATAGAAAGCGAGTAGTATTATAACTGAAACGAAATGGCTTCACGATATAACAATAACAATTAATACTTACCGACTTTATAAAAACGTTAAATTATGAAACTGATTGTTTTTGTTTACGTCTGATAGCAAGTAATCAACTTGATACATTTTAATTCAGGTTGTATGAGATTAAGACGCGTATAATATAACCATATGTGGAGTAAACAGGTAATTATATAATTAAAAACCTCCCATCTACTCACTATAAATAAAGCTTTATAGGGGCGCTAAAAGCTCCTGCTGTGAAAAGACAAACAATGGTGGAGGATACAATATCGTGTCACTGTTATAATAGTACATGGGAGGGTGTTTTTGGTCATAATAAATTTTAGAAGTGCTTTCGTCACGCGACGTGAGTCCGACTCCGTCGACAAGGCGTCGTCAGGGCCGTACTAGAAAACTTTATGAGCGCGATTAAAGTGAAATATACGTCGAGCTTTCTGAAACTTATTGGATAATTTCCTGAAAAATACAACTTTTCGCGCGTACCTTCTTTAATTGATATTTAAAATGTGGTGTTACGTATAATATTGGTAACTTTAACTGAAAAGTACATGGTCGCCGCATTTCATATAAATATGACAATAAACAAACACATATTTTTGAAACTGGACATTTAGCAAAACCATAATTAGTAAAAAAAATAGTATCGGAGATAACAATAAATATAATATTTTTTCAGCTTAAACTCAATCAATTAAGATTCTCATTATATTAATTCGTAATATATATATTCAATGTATAACTCCCTAAATATATGTGTCTTCTGTGTAGCCGATTAGCGAACGCACGCGTTTAAGTGTCGGAAGCCGTAGGTTCAAATTCGGCAGGTGCATAAAGCTGTGATATTTTTAATATGTAAGAATTCAGAACTGGATGCCTTCCAATTGTTGAGTGATCGACATCCTTCCCGCTTAAACATCAATCTGCCAAAATAAGTTTCATTTTGTGGAGATGTATATGCTCCACGTTCAAAGTGAATACTTAAAAAAACATCAAATAAGTTTTGAATTATAACTAAATATTGCTCAATACTTATGGTATTTTGACACATTGAAAATAAGCTTTCATGACAGTTAGCACTTGCAATAAATATCCCAGGAAAAAAAAATAAGTTAGGTTAAAAACCATTGGGTTACGTTAGGTTAGGGAAGATTTTTTAAATTTTATTAAGTTTACGGGTTTCGCCTTTCGGCATCTTCAGGCTACATTATATGTGGGCGGTGAGCGAACATATAACATACTAGTTACATACTTAATATGTTATATGTTCGCATATTTTTGTTTCCTCAAAAAGCCAGTATGGATAAAGTAACCCATATTTTAACTTCATTATCTAACGTGTATTTTTTTTGTTTTTTTTCTATAATGCATGTTTTGTTCACTCTTTCGTAAGTATATGTTGTAATGGTAGCCGACGTATTTCTATTACACTAAAATAAATGTAAAAAATTTCAATAAATTAGTTTGGTAGAAAGCGTTCAATTATTTGTTTAGATATTCGTTGTTTATTTTTGCAGTGACATAATTAATTCAATGTATGATGATAACAATAATAAGTGTCAAAATGACATTTATTATTATTGAACTAAGTTTAATATTGCCAACATAGACATATAATCGACCCTGTTTAGGCCAAAAGCATTAACACCACGGATATACATATGTTGCATTTTTGGAGCGGACGTGGTTAAAAAATAATAGCGTCTAACTACGGAAGATGAACTCGCAACCTTTGATTCTGAGCGATTTACAAGCACGTGACGTTATCGATTCAACCACTGAGGCATTAAATATTCTCGCTCTGAAATTTTTATACTATTTTATGCGTATATAGAGCTACGTTATAGGTCAACATATCAATAAAACAATTGTAAAAAACTGTGTGTGAATGATAAAAAAATGCTTTATCTTCGAATAAAAATGCCGTTATACATATAATACATTCATATGAACTTTCAACCATAATTCTAATAATATGTCTACTTCGTGCGTACTGAATTTAAATAAACTGCCCGCTACAAATCTAATATAGCAAAGTCCGTATATTTCGCTCACAGAGAAAACTGAGTAGGCAGAAGTTCACATGAGAAAATTAGGATAGTCAATAGATCATGTGTCTGAACTGATCCAATGCCCGATCGAATATGAAAGTTTGCATCAGTAAATCGCTTTATCTGTGGGATCTATCAGATATATCATTTTGCGAAGTATTTGTATACAAGGTGATGAATGGCCTGCATCAATTCATGTTAATTTAACTGAGCCTTTTTGCTTTGTATTGAAGTTCTATTCACATTTGCATAAATTAATAATGATTAATATTTAATTGAGATCTAACCTTTCATATCATTTTTTTCTTAGTATTATTATTCCTACCGGATTTGCATACCGAATTAACATAATTTGTAATCTATTCAATTTGATACGTTTGCAAAAACGTAGTCTTCTTTAAATGAGATTATTATTATATAATATATATATATATATATATATAAATTGCGTACTCTATCAAATTTTACTTGAAGACTTTAGTTTGTTATGTACGTATATATAATATAATTTTGTATACGTTATTGCTTTAATAATTATCAACAAAATTTAAGACTAAAAATATACTATAATATGTATATTGTTGTAAAAAAACAACCCAAATTCAACCAATCGATTATCTAATCTTGCATTTTTGTTTTTAAAAAATCGAAGCCACAGCATTGGGATGTCTTGGTTATTTAATAGTTTATCGTTAGCAGCTATACATTTAAAGCTTGTCTCCATACAAACGCTTAATTCCTTAAGTTAGAGATTGCCATCTATATTGGACAATAAGACAATATGTCTTAAGTCATTTAAATGAATTTATTAAAAATGTATTTTGTTTTCACATTTAAAAATAATTTATATAGCCAATATAGCATATGGATCTACACAGTGTGAAGATATCCACTTCAAAAGTGTAGTCTATGGATCTCCGCAATTTTAAGACGTCTTGACAGATTATTTTTCCCGATAATGGTTTGTCAGACAGTTACTTAACCCAATGGGAGTCTGGATCTGCATTTTTAGATAAAATTTGAAATATGGGGAATCGAACCCGCATTTCCCGGATTGCTACACGCGTACGCTACCAAATACGCTAACCAGGGAGACGTATGCACTTATTTGTAGCATTTAATACTAGATGTTAAAAAAAGCAAAAAACAAATTAGCAGTAATGGGCCACTCTAAAGACAGCGATCGGCCACATTATCGGCGACATTATATTAAAATGAAACTACTTTTCAATTTTAAAATATTAATACTTCAAATAATATTTTATTTAAATATTCAATCACATGACGAATGAGTATTGGAACATTTCTAAATTTAAGTATTAATAATTAGTAGGTCGTAACAGCAAATATCTCGTTGCGTATTAAAACTCAATTTAAACAAGTAGTAAACATCGTTATATTCAATAAACTTTTTTATGTAATATTTAGTATAATAAATCTTGCCATAGCGTTATGTGTGAAAAGAAGAAGATATATACATTAATTTTGATTTATCGAATTTAAGTATTGATTTCCAACCAAACTTTCACTTGTACAGTACATAACTGTGTAAGTAATAAAAATATTTTTCAAAATTCTTTCTTCAAGTTTGAATACTCTATTTAACGATGAAATAAATATTTAATGCAGCAGCCAAATATGGGTTAAGAATTATGAGAGGGTCAAAAACTATTTGTTAATTATATTATATCTGTATGTATATACATATCCCATAAATTACTTACTACTGTAATAACATGTTCGCTCTAAATTTGAATCATTCTGATTCCCACAATGCAAAAGGGACCATTCTGGAGGTGTAGCATATATATCTTACAGTGTAAAAACTTATCTCGTAAATGATTTTTCATCAAAAATTGTTTATCAACTGATCACTCAATATATTAGGTAAGGGTTTCCTAAACTTTTCTGCAATGGAATACTTTGCATACTCGGAAATTTTAACAAAACACTTAGCTTATTTTTTAGGTGGGGTAATTCCTGCAAGTACAAATTAAAAAAAAAAGTTATTAAAATACATTATTTGTTTAACAATTATTTTTGGATATGAAACTACAACATAATTAAAAATTAAAATATAAATAAAGTACTCAATGACTTTGGGTCCTTAAATTGCATATCTTCTTGATATCAGGCACAATATTGGTAAGTTGCATTCTAATATCTGATGTGGTATCGAGCTTGTTCTTGCACTTTGACTTCCTTGCAGCATTATTAGAAAATCCCACTTTACATAAATATGAAACTGTTCTGTCAATATTGACAACTGTCGTTAAACTGACAGGACTGGTCAGCCAGTCAGATAAAAACAATAATACTAATCTTTTCTATACGCATAGTGTAAGAAAAGATAGTCGTCCGACCGTACCTAGATACTTGACATCACAGACATCATTGGAGATTGATCATCACTCGGCTTTCAATAAAAAGTAGAAGATCCTTAAATCTGTTGCGGTGCATTAAACTTTTCTAAATTATCACAGAATATAGCTTGGGAAGCCTTGTATTAGGAATTTATTTAGGCATCTTTCAATATTTTAAAATTCTTATAAAAGCTGTGAAATCTGCACCCGCAACTTTTGAAACTTAAGTGCACGTTCTTACCGTTTGGCCATCGGAGGGAAACGCAGGTTGTAAACTAAAGAAATATGTATAATAATATAAAATAATAATTATATAAAAATAATTAAGTAGATGTGTAAATTACTTCATTTAATTGGATAAGCCAGTTGTATAGTTATACAAATCAATGCATCATGTATACCCGGATGTTGATGGGGAAATTTTTACAATCACTGTAACATGTATATGGATTGTAAATTATGTACTTAACTATTAACTGAATATAGAACCAATTTCTAAGTTTGTATTCGATGATTGTAGTTTTGTATTTCAAAAAAATCAACGCATCATCTAGACGCGAAATAGTGAAACGATCGGAATATTTCTCACGGTGCAATATTGTTGATGACAGAGATCCATCACGCTCAATCAAAAGTGTGTCTTAGAACCAATCGCCACGTCATTCAAGAAAATCATCGGCAGCCTCTTTGCAACATGTTATTATGTACGAGTCCACTCTTCGTGTTTTAATAGTATCTATAATTATAATAATGTTTAGAAAGATTTATGATGGCTGCAAAACTACCGATAATATCGATTGTAAATCGTATAAAAACTCTCTAGTAAAGTCTGCAGTTTATATTGCACAAATGTATTTTTTTATGTATTTCTCCGATGTCGTTATATCACTAAAAATCGTAAACACTTTCATTGCTGATTTTAAGTATTTTGTATACAAAATAAAGGGTTTCATCTGTTACCCGCTAATTTCAGGGGAGAGCACACGTTACGATATATCACGGGGACCTCGGAATCAATTTTTGAATAAATATATTCATTACCAAATTCGCTTAAAAATTGGACCATTTGAACTTTAACAGTATAAATATGTCCACTATAAATATCGACAAAATAGATATTTGTATTATCAAGACTTGTTTTGACAATCTCCTCAGTAGCCGAGAGGTTAGGGTACGCACTTCGTAACAATAAATTGTGGATTTAAATCTAACAGAAGCAAGATTTTTAAATTTTCGAAAATGCTGGGCTTGAAAAAAATAATTAAAATTAAGTCTCATGAAATAAATTGATCAAAATACGTATATTGAACTATATTGTAATGACAGGAAAATCCCGAATTCACGCGATATTTATGGTCCAGTTTATTCCAGGATCAGTTTCAATCAGATATTTAAATGCATAGGCAGTTGTGTTCTGAATTAACATTTTTCAAACAAACATATAATGGCACTATCAAAATTGTTTATTAAAGTTTGAGAACTAAATATTTGAGGTATTACGTAAGTAGTGTCTTAAACGAGTGAAAGAGGAACTGATATACATATAATTATCACTGTCGGTACGGACGGGGTGCAGGTGCTGCGGTAAATTACACCCTGTTTGCTAGTTGAGTGACAGTCACTTTCAATACTTATTTAGTACATTTGCAATTTAATAAGATTTTTAAAATTATTTTTATAATAAATGTTTGAAAAACATATTTATCTTGTAAAAATAGAATGAAAACGGTGATCAAAGAATATGTTAGGATACAAAATGGTGCAATTTAAAAAAAAAACAGTTTGATTAAAATATTGGCTCTACAAAAAAAGCTATCTAAGCTTTAGTAGCAATTAAAAATCGAAATTATAGGTATTGAGGATAAAAACAAATGTGGAACCAATCCAAAAATATCTTTCAGTATGTTCATATCTAGTTTCTGAGCTCAATGGCATTTTCGACACATAAATATTAGTATAGGCTATTGATATTAGCCGAGTTATTAGCGAAAGATATAATTATTGTTTCTGAAATTGCATAGTTAAGATAAATGAAATGAATATTCAATTTCCAACTGCAAACGAGGATACGGTATGGCAAAGATAACGGACAAATTTATTGATAAATAATTACAGTCCAATAGAGCAAGTGAACTTACATTAAATTATGATTTTTTAGACCTGAGCGCGTATTGGATTAAATATTATAATATAAACCTCTACTATTAATATTTACCTTGACTTGAGATATTTCTTTTATAAATTTTTGCAAAAATAAATTAAATTTATTATCTTGGATACAAATTCTATTTTAAATAATAAAACATTGAACAAACATTTTTGTACGTTCAGTAATTTGCTTAATAGGCTACATTCACGTGTGATGCAGTGAACAAAATGGAAAGAGGTTTTATCTATTAATTCCTTTAATTGAAATTCGATGTATAATATAATTCCTATATTCTATAAAATTAATAAATAGTTTTATTCTATGAATTATTAATCGCAATTAAGGTTTTAGTTTTAAACACCCTTAGGTTATATTTACAATATTATGTGAAGGTATACACTCAGATGATTCAAAATGTAAGTTTACACATATGCGTTCCGTTGGTGGAGAGATTAGCGTGCTTTGTATTTGGAAACCTTGTGTTTGATCCCCACATCTGCTGAATTAAAAAAGAAAGAAAACGTAAGATTGGATACCCATCGGGTTAAGCAATTGTCTGACAACTAATTCTCGTAAAAATAATCCGTCTAGACACATTTTAATGTTACGGAGATATATACACTTCATTTTCGGATTACATATCTACACCGTAGATCAGTATGCTCAATTTTTGAAGTACATATGTATTAAATATAAATGGTTTTTTGGTAATCAACATAAGTTGAGAGCAATTATTTATACTCATACCTAGTTCATGCTTTAGATTATATCAATTGTATATAGTTAAATGACTGAAAAATATTATCGGACCAAACAAGTTAAGTTTATTAAAACAATTTTGAAACACTTTTTATACAACATATGATATTAGCACCCTATTAATTTCTACTGAAGTAGCGTAGTTGATAGCGTGCGCGCCTTACGATCCGGGGAATGCGGGTTCGAATCTCGATCTGTTGGATTTTAAAATCCGAAAAATGCAGGACTGGATACCCATTGGGATGAGTAATTGTTTGACAAACAATTCTCGTGAAAAATAATCTGTTGAGACGTCTTCAC
>JAGVSQ010009526.1:0-13559 GCA_022683975.1 Rhyacophila evoluta
CAATGTGGAGATCCATATGCTCCAAGTTGGGAGCAAACATGGTATAAAAAAAAAATATATATATTTTTACCTATTGTGCATTGATACAAATTTATTTTAAATAAGCACATCGATGGCTTAAAGCCCATAAAGTTGATAAGTCCATTTTTTGCTGAAAATGATTTAATACAACGATCGTGTTGCACCATGCGATATGCATTCGTTTATTAATTTGACATTTCAAAGTTATTAAAATATATATGGGAAAAACCTGTCAGAAAAATTTGACAATTTAATTAGGATCTAAGAACTGCAATATGTAACTATTTTTTGGATTTAGATTGTTTGTAAGCAGCTCTGCGAATAAATTGTTTAAAATGTGTTTTTTTCGTATCAAAATAATCGCAAAAACAAATATCAATTATATTAGTACAATCAATTAATAACTTCTGTCCTGAGAAGCAAAAACATAGCTAATGGCAAAAGTTCAACTTCAGGAAACAGAGTTTATCATATTTTTCGATGCTGCTTATATTCATCAATGCTTCATAGACAAAAATACAGTAACTCAAAATTTCTTAGCAAAAAGACAGTAAATGCGTATAAATACTGTATTTATACTTACGAATCGTATTGTACTGTGTTTTTCCTTCAATTTTTCTTCAAAAATAAATAATTCCTATGTTTTTTTTGTGCAATTAGGCCTAGAATTTCATATAGCATATTACCTTATAGTTATTTTAATTTATGATTTTATGCCATAAGCTGCGTTTTTGCTTAAGGAGGCAGAATTGTGAAAACTAGTTTGTTTAATGTCGATGGCTATTTTCCTTATTGCCTTTCTTTGTAGCATAACATAACATTCTGAACATAAAAAACCCACTATTGATATTGGTATGTTATGTTTTATGATTAAATTATAAAATAAGTTAGTTCCAATATTAATATGAAATCAACAGATAGAACTTAAAGAACTGGTATTTCGTTATATCGTCATAGTAGAATAGATTTGAACCAAGTCACCCCTAATGGTGCCAATATACCTACAGTTCACTTGCAGTCCGGGGACTGTCAATCTAAGCCAATAATTAATATTGAGGTAGGAAGACGAGCATGACATGTAACACGAGTACGCCGATCTGACTGACAGTATACAACTGTTGGTGCAGACTGTATGTTGTATCGGCTACAAAATCCTAATGATGGTTATGAACTGACAATTCCTGGACTGCAGGTGAACTGTAACTGTATGGGTAACATTAGTAAATATTGATTCAGACTTATGTTTGAAATCTTGGGACAAAAATTAAGCATGTCAATTATTTGAATAATTTAATACTGATTATTTCGTCGTTGATGATGTTATTATGAACGTGCTGAGATTTCAAACTGACTTTACCGTTACTTCATACGGCTTGTAATGTATACTGTATTATTGATTAATTGAAAAAAAAATATGACGAATAAGAATCTTGTGAAATTTCAAAACATATTTAACTAGTCTCTTGTGAACGGATAATTATAATTTATTAAATTCCCAAAATATCCAAATCCACGTAGGCAGTTCTGACAAGCAAGGTTACATAAATTAAAGAGACGCTGTTTTAAATGCTCCGGACAGCTAATAGAATAAAAAATATTTTTTCGAGCGAATCAACTAGGGCAATTTATTTTTATATAAAACCGGAATTAGCAAGATTTGAAAATGAAATTCATTTTCAACGAAATGAAAAAGGATGAAATCAGATTTGTACTAACGGTATAATAAATAAAGTCAGAACTATTTCCCAATAAAATACAATGAATTTAAAGTGTGAAACCATTTGAAAAATATACTTTAAAATAGATTTTGTACTATTGTAATACATATAGAGAAAAATGTGATTTGGCTTACAGTACAGAGTAATGAATTAAATAAAAAAAGAAAAAAACATGATAGATAAAGAACGCACGATGCGTTATGTTTGATAATCATTGTAACACCGCTGCAACTACCTTGTACATCCTGTATGTAGCGCACATGTTTGAAGAAAACCATGCTTGACACGTGCTGTTCAATTTGTAATATAAGATAAATAAAATATAAGGCTCTTCTTGTAGGAATTTATCTTACCCGTGGGTATCCAACACCGGCCAAGTCTCTTCTTTCTGATTGCGTTACACAAAGATATTGCCTACGTATAAAATGATCAAATATGCCTTCTTACCAAACAAAAAAAAGCAAATAAAATCAGATATGGTGATACTTTATCGGCATGTTTTTTCTGTTTTTTGTTAGTGCTGAGATTTTAAACTCTACGTTAAAAGAAAGTTACGTGAAATGTATAACATTTAATATATAATTGAACCAGTTGTAAATTATACTTAACATCTTGATGATATATGAGCAAAAACTAACTATATGGAAAGTAAAATCTTCACACACAATGATGGAAATTATAATTAATTTTTTTACACCATTTTTGCTCCCAATATAGAGCATTTGGATCTACACAGCGTGATGATATCCACTCCTATAGTAGAGTATATGAATCTCCGCAATGTAAAGACATCTTGACAGATTAGAATCAATTTTCAAACAATTGCTCAACCAATGGGGCATCCAGTCCTGTATTTTCAGATTTTTTAAATCCGACAGATGAGGAATCTAACCCACATTCTCCAGATTGCTAGGCGCGCACGCTACCAACTACGTTAGTCGGAGACACAACTAAGATTATAAACTAATTTGAAATTTGACCGAATTAGATGATTAGAGATTTGCCATGTCAATTATATAGACGTCAGTAAATTTTGGCATGGTAGAATAAATTCACTTTAAAAATACATCCAATTTTTATGTATTTTCAACAGTTGTTATAAAAAAAGACTCATATGAAATATTTTGCTTTATTAATGTGAAAAATTTTCGTAATTTTCAACATATTTTTTTAGCTTTTCGCATTCTATTTTGTATATTAAGGACGCATATGTAATATTTATATTATGTAAAAAACTTACACGTGTATGACATATTTGAAAAACTCTACAATGTAGATAAAATACGTGTCATATCATAAAATTTAATGCGGTATTTGGAAAAGCCTTTTTATTTAAAACAAAACGTAACCATAAATGAATTGTATTTTTTTCTTTGTAATTCGAATATGTTTTGGGCCCAATAAACATGTCCTTATAACTTTTTTAAAACTATATTTATATTGCAGAAAATAGTTAAAACTTTACTATTGTATGTGTACAGAGAAACGTAATTTGTTCGAAGCGCAAATCAATAGGTATTTTAAAAATATGACAAGGGTACATTTAATAAAAGAATATGGCTTCCTAGAGAGAGTTTAAAAATAAAGTTAGTAATGTAATGTGACATAATTTGTGTATTTCGTATATCACTTTTTTACCATGTTGGCCCCGAAAGTAAAGCGTAAAAAGAAATACACAGTATAGAGATGTCCGCTCTGAAAGTGGAGTATATGGATTTCGGCAATGCGAAGACATGTCTAGATAGATTAATTTTCACAAGGATTAATTACCAGATAATTATTCAACCTCATTGGCATTTTTTTTAAGTCCGGCAGATGTGAGAATTGAACCCGCAATCCCCAGATGTGAAATGAGATCATATATTTAATCAAAACCAACTGAGGCATAATAATTCTAATCTATGTACACATTTATAACATGGCGTCATTAGCAATTGATTTAAACAACTCAAGGACATTAAGCCACCATTAGTAGGGCATGTAGAATATATGTAAGTCGTACTTTATGGTATATAATATATATTCACAAGCCCTTAGCACAACACTTTACAAATTATATACGTGTACTTGGATAAAAGCAGAGATACATTGGTTATGCTATATATTTGTAAACACTGGCTTCTAGGAATTAGGTATGTCTAACTCAAAGATATTTTCCGCTAAACTATTTCAAGTTAAATTCAAACTTTAGCAAGCCTTAAGTTAAGTGCGATTTATATAATATACATAGGAATTATGGAATCAATTTAAATACCTTAGAATATACTCGTGTGTGTATTTAGGTACCCAAAACACGACTTTAGCACATTAGTTTAACCAAACTTTACAATAAATTTTGAGAATTGGTAAAACATACTTCGTTAGTATCGCTAAAATACCCCTCGGTAGAGTTGGAAATATTTCGCATTTTCTTCCAGGGAAACAATCACATTGAAACCTTGGGTTACGAGTGACTAAGTTTGCGAGTATTTTTCAAAACAAGCCATCTTGTAATATGAGCTCCTTCGGAAAAAAGATGCCAAAAGAACCTAAATTACACCAGAATAAAATGCAATATCATTCCGAGAAATTATGAGCCTTCAAGATGCTTACATCTGCAGAAGACCTAGTTAAACTTTATGTGGAGTTCCAACAGTGAAGCCACTCGTATCTTGTTCGTACATTGGGTCAGCGAGTTTTTTGATCCTACAGTAAAAAAAATAGCAGCAAAGATAACAGCGATCATGTTAGAGTCGGTGAAAGTTGCCTCACACAATAACTCTCATACACTTCCTATCTCTTCCTTAAGCCAGCATTAATTAGAAAAAATAATGATGTACTTATATGGGTATTTTATATGAATATTATTGGGATATAAAACAAATCACCCTAATTTTCATAAATTCTTATAAAAAAATCCGCTTTGATACATATGTGCTTTGGATTACGAACACGTTCCGAAATGAATTATATTCGTATATCTAGGTTCTGTATGAAAAAATTTTAAGGAATTTATCATCGAATATTCAATTATATTCTTATATCGCTAGTTGAGTATTGGTTTGGGACACAGATCATTTTTACTAAATTTTTTCATGTACACGGTGAAAAATAGTGAAATGAGGAAGTTTTAAGATTTTTTTGTCCCATATCCACAAAATAATATAAAATGAATGTATTAGTTTGTTCCATATCCAATTATAGAAAAAAAACACATTGATATTCTAGCGACCGTTTATAATTTAAATTGGTGTGTTCCATATAAATTCCGAACAATGCCGTTGAATCAATTTATATCATATCATCAACTCATCTAAATTAAGCCCTAATGATTTCACCATTACTGAATCAATATATATAAGCCCACACCCATATCACTTACAAATATATATATATGTATATTTGTCATGAGTCCACACGATCTGATCTAACTCATTACTTACAGAATTTTATTGATAGGAAAATATTTAATAGCTTAGGCGTGCAATTCATGCAAGAATAACAATGTAAAAAAAATATATAACTTTAAGACATTTTCATCAATGCCACATTTAACTGTAATAGAGTTGAGAAAAAATAAAAGTCATGAGACCGACTAGTGTTTCTTACTCCATTGTATATTTATTAATTTTCAGCTCCGTTGGATAATAATTTTTATTTCACATAATACAATATTATTTGATGTTATGAAACAAATAGTGAATTAAAAAAATCATACATATTAGGTATAGTTGAATAAATATTACCTCAAAAGTCATATTATAAGATAGACTTCATCGAATCTTTGAAATAAATAACGTTTTTTGTTGGTCGAAAACACATTTGATCAATAGTGATGTGGGTATCCAGTGTAAACAGAACAAACTCTCCAATAAAAAATAGGGTGACGTGTTTGAATATTTAAATACAGGTAAATCTCCTATAATACAGTAGATAGGTTCCTAAAAAATGGCGTGTTATGTAAAACTTTGTTATATGATACTCAAATCCGGTAGGTACAAAAAGGGATGTAATGTTCCGAGAAAAATATATTTTTTTAAGTCTACCAATGTATTTTTAGTAAACAAATAACATTTACTTCAGAGAATACAAAATATCGTTATTTACTATCTGTTAACATTTAATTAATTAAGTTTCTTCTTCATCACTGCTCGATACAATTAAACATAAACGTTTTTTCGGTTGAATGATATCGACCATAGAAGGGAAAAAGGACGTAACCGTAAGATTTTACAAAATAGCTTTTTTCGATTATCCCAATGTATATATAATACAACCTGAACATACCGAATTGGTATCTAAATTTAAATTATATTGTATAGACAAATTGTACAACTTAATACACGTTATGGCAAAAAAAATATATGATAAAAGTTACGAATTAGTATGTGAAATAAGCTTTTAAGTTTGGAAAAGGATGGCATGTCAAATTTACGACCAGGAAAAAGGACTTTCACTCGATCAATATTAATGATTTTTCTTAAATAACACTAAAATTATACCTAATCAAGTAAATTAGTTCTAGTCTTCATGCACATCAAGGTTGTGTCTGCTTGATGTTTTGAGAGGCTCAAAATTGTTAAATAAACGATTTTTTTGCCTCCCGTAACTTTTTTTTGTGTGGGTTCAAAAAGGACTAATTTTCCTTTCCGCAGTCGATAGAACTAGAAACAAGAAAATAGATTCAGTCTCTGAATCGTTTGCTTCTTTAGCCCTCTTTAAAAAGTCTTTAATTGGTTTGTTTCAAGCAGCCTTGTTTTTTTTTTTGTTTGCTCAATGAACAAAACACATTATAAAACATTTATCCACTTAAAACAAAAAGTGCATTCAACTTCTTTAATTAATTCATTAATAAAATCAAAACAATATTAATCAATAAAAAATATTTTTATATGCAAAAGGTATATGGTGAGATTATAATGACACATTCTGAATATTATTATACTTTATGTGCGTAAATATAATGATATATTATATTCGCAACATTATATTCAAAGTGTGCTTATTAAATATGAGGTACTTAAAAAAATATTCTGAATTTATAAAACCACTTGATTCCAAGCACGTGGGATGTAACAAGCGTTTGTAAGACCACTGTATGAAAATAGCCCTTTATCACGTTATCCTAATACGATTATAATCCGCCCAATAAGGGAGAAGCATAATATAATAACGTGTGACACATGTCAGGGCTGGCACTATTCTTTCCCGGCCGGGATATGCGGTTTTAATTAATGAAATCTCTCCTTGTCAAATTCGGCCTGATAAGTTAGTCGTAGAGACAATGCGCAAGTCAAGTTGTCAGTTTTGAGATTTGTTGTACAAAACACACGTCGCACTCTAGCCAGATCCCATGACATTTTATCAATACTGCCATAATAATTCTTAGAAACGAGATTTTAAAGTCTTTCCAAGACAAAACACAAAACTATTATGTTTTGGCATAAGATTGATAACGAATTTAGCTTTTACTTAAAAAAAAATATTTACATGTAATATGAATGTATTAATGGTTAAAAATAACACCGAACTCCAATTACACATGGCAAAAAAAAAAAAAATTGAATTGTAGTTTTTGAAATAATTTTTTTTTATGGTCGCTTAGATTTTTTAATTTTGAAAGTTTGTTTATCACCAGTATAATACCAAGGCGGGAGGTATTACCTGAACGATAATAATAACAATAAATATCATCTAATAATAACTGTCTTCTCGGTAGCGTAGTTGGTAGCGTGCGCGCCTAGTAATTCGAAGAATGCGGGTTCGATTCTCCATCTGTCAGATTTTAAAAATTCTGAGAATTCAGGACTGAATGCGCATTGGGCTGAGCAATTGTTTGACAAACAATTCACGTGAAATAATTTGTCAAAACGTCTTCACATTGCAGAGATCCATACACTCCACTTTCGGATTGATATCTTCACGCTGTGTAGATCGATATGCTCCACTTTTGGAGCGAACATGGTATAAAAAAATTGTGCTGTTTGTTATGTCTGTGATTATTTTTTAAAGAAAGTTATACTTTTCACTTTTAAAGAAAAATATATTTATGTTGCGAATGCCTTCATCTAATAATTTGTATTGTTCTTAAAACGTTAAATTAATAATTAAATAAATCGAATGTCATAAATGCTAGACAAATATACTCATTTAATGGTACCCGAGAAGGTTTGCATAATTGTTTATCTAACGCAGTAAATTAACTGACTGTATTGGCAGTTAGCTGTCAATCTAATGTCGTATTTTTTCTTCTAAGATAAATATTATGAATATCTACATGCCCCAAATGCAGAACGGTAAAAAAATGTAAAATCACATTAAATACACTGATACAAGTGGATTTTTAAATACACTGTACCTACTACATGGAAAAAAGCAGAAAATGGCATGTACACTGAAACTGTTTCCGTGAATGTGATCTTATTTACAGTAGGAATAGTATTTGAATGGATCACAAAACAAACAAAAAAAACAGTGTCCCAACTAAAATAGCTGTCGATAAAGAAAATTTCTGTATGAAATTATAATTTGAATAGTTATTGAATCATTGTCAATCTAAAATGATGTCGATAAAAAATATAAAATATTAGCTCATAAAATTATACATATATCCACTGTCTACATAATATAAAATATATATTAATTTTGTAAGCAATTTACATAAAAAAAGAGATTTATTTGCCGAGTATATGAGCAGAATTTATATTTTTCAATGACTAGCATTACTTACCTATAAAGAAATAAACGCTAAAAATAATACAGTATTTTAAAGTATTTTTTTTTGTTAAATAAAAGTCCGTTTTTTAAATCACTCTAAATTATATTTCAATGATTGAATTGAATTAAGAAAAAACTAATTAAAATAAAATTGGTGGTAATGTTTTTGTTTTATTTACGAAATCACGAAAAGTGGCCGTCGACGTTTATAATGGACGTCGAAATTTGACGTCGCGACGCTTCGGCGTATTCCGGGCGACTAAATTTCCATCCTATATTTAGTGTGTTTTTGTATTGGGTTAACTTGCTTGCCTGGGATATATGGGATCGGTTCACCGACAGTTGCTCCCCGTAGACAATACATATTATTTATTCAGGCTAGTACCTGACCTATGATATTTGCACATTTCAATATATGTCAAACTCTGAAATAACATTAACTAGAGCGTTGGCCAGGCACTAAATAATTAACTGACATATAGGTTTTACTACCACGTGCTTCTTTAAGACAACGGTAAGCCGCAAAGCAATTTTTAACGAGGTTTCTTTAGAATAAATAAATATCCAGGATTAGTCCAAATTTGTATACTTTCATGTAGATGTATAGTTAGGAAATAGCTTTAGTATAATATATGGTCAACTTTCTACTAAGACTAGACCTTTTTCATAAAGTTTTATTTTTAAAAGTTTAGGTTAAAGAGGCATCACATATTTGAAAGTCATGATAAACTGTTACTGGAACATTTTTGGCATTTTGAAAAGCGTGTCACGTTATTTATATGATATCACCGTATGTATTTACTTAAAAGATATGTAGAATTGATGGTTGCTAGTGACAAAAACAGTAATACTCGTACAGACGCATGGATAAAAATTCCAGGATTTAAAAACGATGTTTGGTGGGAATATGTGATATATAGCGAGACGATACTAGGTGTGTCATTGCGCATTTATGCAACACAAGAAAAAATATAATCCATACTACAATTACGTAAATTAAGTATAAAATGTCATATTATTTTTGTGTTAGCGTGCGCTCTGAAATGTGTGAACTGATATCTTGTGAGCACTTGTCGTGTGCGCAGCTGTCTTGCGTGCAGCTGTCTTGCATGCAGTTTTCTGGTTACCAATAATTAGTTTTTACATAATATAAATATTTTATTAGCCACTAGTTTCCATATTTGTGGCGTTCGGTAATTCGAAATATTGTTTAATCATTCTCATATTTACATAAAAATACAATTTTAATGTCATAAACTAATAACTTCAGAGTAACTTTGTTTTTCTCACTTATTTGATATTAGCGTAAATCATGATTTCAAATTAAAAATATAGTTCTTAAAGCTTTGTCATGTTTTGATGTACAACAGTTCAAAAAGACTAAAAATACCTTTCATTGTTGTAACAAAACATTCATTGTCATAGTATTTATCGACTTATTTATTGTTACGAATTAGTTTTGATATTATTGTAATAATTGATATAAAGAATCACATGAGAAATGCCGTCATATCGGTGTTCAAGTGCGAAGGATTAACGTAATTTCTATACATGCACATATGTATAAATATGCTTACTTTTAATATGCCGCAAAATTTTGGAAAAAACTTCGATGTACCGTGAATAATAAAAGGTTGCAGAACACTTTTATATGGAGTTTCTAGTGATAATCGTTATATAAAAGATACACATACAAATTGTTGAGGTCCTTATGTTCAAAGAATTAAAATGGCAGTTATTATTTATTTTAAAACATATTCTGCATCTAAATACATACAGAATACATTTTTACTTTTATGTAACTGTGAGACTCAAACTCGTCGTCTTCAGTTTAGACCATTTTACAAGTATTTGTTAGAAAGTCACAGAGGCGGTTATTTCCTAATATTTATCTACAACAGTTTCATTATTTCAATTGTATATTTATTTTGTTGTATGATTCCGGTTTCGAATTGCCGGAATAAATCATGTTGACTAGCTAGAACTCATCTCCCACTCTAGAATTTATTCAGCTCGATTTGCGCATGTGCAAACCGCGTTTTAAACCGTGGCTCGCGATTATGGAAATTACAGACAAAGGATTAACAATACCATATTCTGAAATGTGATAATGTTAAAGATCTGCATTGTTTTCTCACCATTATACTTTTCACGACTAACGATTACTTTAACCATAGATAATCAGAAATTCGATTAGCTTTCTTTTAATTTTAATTACATATTTAACCCTTTCTATGTACAAACATGTACGACCGTCCGCCTTGTCATCTTGTTTTCAACGCCAATCTTTAATTTTTAAATAAAATGTAATTATTCATTAAAATATATATCCTAGATAGATTTATCAATGATATGAGGAAGTCATTATAATTATACCATTTATTTTTAGGCTAGAAAAAAATACGTAAACATTACGAAAAAAATGCTCTTTCGATAATTATTATATTTTGCAAAGAAACGAAAGATTATTTACATTGCTGTTCACGGAAACACATAAAATGTCACATACGTCAGTCCTATACGTTCAAAATTAATCTGCTTTGATTCCAAAATGAGACCAACTATTTGTGGTAATATTAGACACATTTTTTCAAATTTGGAAGAACTTTTCAGTTTATTTTGTTCACTGTTTGGAAATAAAAGAGCATTGTTTACAAATCAGCATATCCAGTTTGATTGATTTTATGATAAGAGTTAAATTGATAGCGGTAAAAATTTTTAGTGCTTTAAGCGCCTGTTTATAAAAAATAATGAAAAGTACTAATGAAAGGATTAAGACTCGATAAAACTTAAAATAATATAGTTAGACAGCATACGGCACCCGAATACATCGTATTTCTTAATGTCAAAAATTAAATTCACATCTGACAAATCAACGTTAACCAATTCAGCGTCAGCCATTGTTATTATTTGAGTTTATCATTACTGCTACAAACATTAAAATAATATCGATAAAACTATAACATTTAAATATAACAAATACGATACAAAATGCATGTCAGGATTGAAGATAAAAACATAAAAAAAATTAATATACTTAAAAAAAAATTTTTAGCATACAGATAAAACCTATTTGCTTTTCTTTTTGTATTAACGTACTCTGCACAATATATATTTTTATGAAATATATAAGTATTTAACTCTAGACTAGAATAAGCAATGGATATAATTGTTCACACACCCTATTTACGTTTATATGTTATTAAAAAAGACCACTTATATATACCGTGTCTTGATTAGAGTCGAAAGCGTATATAAGATGAGTATAAATATAGGAATTTATTAAATGAATTTAATAATCTATAAAATAATTCTCAAAAAAAGAATGTGCTAATTGCCAACTCTACTGTGTACCTTAAACAGCAACTGCTCGACATATCTAAATACCGAAAACAATAGTATAGTTAGTTTTGTATTTGTAATAATAGTCTAATGTACAGACTTGTCATATTTAAATTATTCTCAACAAAAATTAGTTCAATGGCTAATAAAAAATGTTTTTTTTTTTATAAATTAACGTCAAAAACGAGTTGAGCAATTAGCTGACAAACAATTTTCGTGAGAATTTATTTTCGTGATCAGGCTTCATATTTTGAGATTCAAATGCAATACTTTTGGAAAACAATAAATACGTCGGACAGAATTCGGCTTATGTATAATAGTTTGTTGTGATAAAATTGAAAGTTAAAAATGAGCCAAATAGAATCTCACCGGCCACCTCACGGTTCATTTGCAATGTAACCATTAGCTATTCCAAAAATGATTATGTCTCTTTGAAATAAATTCAAAATATCCGCCAGCAAAAAATTGAAAGTTTAGAAAATTATTTTCCATTAATTGACAAAGATTTATCTTTTCTTTTAGAATTACCGTCCCAGTATATGAATCCGCATCTTTAAGCGCCGATTTATAAACAAGTTCGCTTATTCTCTGGGCCACTGAGGCGACCTAGATAATAAAACTTTAAAAGGGATTTCCACATATTGAGAAGCGCAGCTCTTATTGGGGTAACAGTTTACCCCCACCTACCCCACGTGCGGCCCGGAGCCTAGACGTCCCGGACGGGGGGATGTAAAGACACCCCCGTTCACTTGACTAACCATGCAAAACGGGAGACGGACGCACGGAGAATATGCTTTTTAATAAAATAAGGGACACCGCACAATCAAGTGACAAACCCATTGTAAGGCCTATTCTCAATTCAATTTAATTTGTAGGATAAAAAATGGATGAGAAAATATATGAATCTTAGTAAAATAGTTCTTTCTCGCTCTTTATATAATCGCTTTGTTAATAATCTGTGTGGTAGATTTTCTCAGTATGATGTAAGCCATAAAAACGTCGTTTCTCTCGCGCGACGTGAATATCTTTCACTTCCTTAATGAATAAATAATGATCACTCAAACTGAATCATTTATATGATTAATATAAAACTCATATAAACTCGTCTGGTTTTTTTCTCTCCCTTTAAAATACCGCCCCTCTCGCGGGCCGAAAATATTTTTCACTTCCTTCCAAAAATTCCGAATTTTATTTTGCTCGTGATTTTTACTTGTAATAAATATAAATTTCGATATCTTGTTTCTCTACTTTAGTACAAGCATCGGGATTTTTGTCGCGAGATCTATGTTTTGTTTCACGCCCATGTTCAAATCTCTACTTTCGTACATTTATCCGGATCTTTGTAGCGAGATCTTTTTTTTAGGCTCGCGTCCATATCAAAATTTATACTTTCGTAGATTCATCCAGGTTTTTGTCGCGAGATTTTTTTAGGCCTTTATGCTATTTAATAATTTCTACCTTAATCCGGCAATTTGTAATAAAGCAATCAACAACGTAGCCCACACAGAAAATATTTATTGGAGGCATAAAAAACGTACATTTAATGATTTTGGGCCAAATTCAAAGCATTAAATAGGCAAAGTTTTTTGTTTACTCGATATGATATTAAAATAATAATTTATTTGAGAAAAACTAATAAAATTGACGTGGCGGAAGTCCTTTTCCCTGATCGAAAATTTCACAGGCCGTCCTATTTTCAGACATTACATTTAAATAGTTAATATTTACGACTGATGTTGCTTGATGGAAATTGATTTTAAACTCTAAATTATTTAAAACTGG
>JAGVSQ010009527.1:0-13558 GCA_022683975.1 Rhyacophila evoluta
AGATCCATATGCTCCACGTTGGGAGCGAACATGGTATAAAAAAAAAAAAATGTTATAGGACATAAGCTTAAAGTTTTTGGAACATTGAATATTTACAGTTATTTAATATATCATTAATGTCTTGACCATGCGGTGATCCACGTACTTCGTTTACGGAGTGGTCATCTTCACGCCGTTTTTAGTGTGCTTTATTTCAAATCAAATATATAATAAATATAATACAAGTATCAAATATATTAGAGATGCATTGAGAGTAAGCTTTAAAAAAAAAATAGCAGCACTTTCATTTTAATTAAAGCGGATTTTCATTAATCACTGAAATATTATTTGAAATCCATTGCTATCGTAAATATTTTTACTATTGTTCCATATGAGTGACAATTTGTTATGTATTTTCGTATCCGCTCTCTATTTGGACAATAGTGTCACCACATGACACCGCCCCACAAATACTGTCTCACTCGCCAGCCGCTTTCTATTCTCTCAGGATATAATGGCGTCCCTTGATTTCACCAAGTTAGTACCCAACGGTTGTTATAAGAAGCAGAAATTTCATCAATTGGAAAAAAAACAAACTGGGTTCAGGCTTTCTAGAAGCATCCGCAGCACGTGTTGTTTAGTTACCTTAGTGTCTTTGCATGATTTCAACATAACGGGGTTAGCTACACTCTTTTTTATCTTCTTAGCCTATAATCCTAATCTTTGAGTTCCTAACCAATTTAATCTACCTCACCTTCAATATACACCAAATATTATACATAACACGAAATAAAATAAAAAAAACGAGCTAGGTAATCTTTCTATTAATATTATTTTGAAAACTGAAGTTTAAGCCCAACATCGTTCGCGTGTCAAATATCTAATATAACTCAGAATATTTTAATACTGTTGTCAAAGCGATGTATTATTAAATATATTACTTACAATAAAAGTGTCCTTTCTAACACACAATGTCGCATTTTCAGAAATCATATATGGCTCTCTCTAGAACTTGTACGAGTAACAAAATACCTACAAAAAAAGGTTTTTGGTCAATTATATTTAGTTAACGGGGAAAAAAGTGTTGGTAAACGGAAAGAATAAAGGTCCCTCCGGATTCAAAGGCTCTTGCAGGTGAAAGATAAGTTAAGGTCCATTCAGAAACATTTCTATTGTTGTGTTATAGCATTTTCAGCCACACTTTTCTCAGTATCAACTGGTCTCAG
Organism: Rhyacophila evoluta; assembly: GCA_022683975.1. NCBI lineage: Eukaryota > Metazoa > Arthropoda > Insecta > Trichoptera > Rhyacophilidae > Rhyacophila > Rhyacophila evoluta. The sequence goes on from JAGVSQ010009527.1 coordinate 1,206, forward strand.
ATTTTTCTGGCGTTTGTAAATTTATATTTTTATTTTTTCGTGCATTTAATGTTTGCCACAATACACAATAAAACTTTAATACCAAAATTAAAGAGGATTTATACAGCTTTTTTCATGCTATTTGTTGCCCATTCTTTTTTTGTAAGTTTTGAGTAGCTTTTTGTTTACCGGTTCATATAATATAGACCAGTGGTATCCATTACTTTTTTTAGATAAAATGAACAACTATTAAAACTTTCATTTTGACGTAATTTAATAAATATTTTTTGAAAATCTGAAGGTCGTAAAAAATATACTTTTTTTGTTCCTTAGCATTTGATGTCTCCCTGGTTAGCGTAGTTAGTAGCGAGCGTGGCTAGCAATCGGGGGAATGCGGGTTCGAATCCCCATCTGTTGGATTTTAAAAATCTAAAAATGTAGTATTGGATGCCCATATGGTTGAGAAACCTTTGGTTGTCCGAGAAACAATTCTTGTGAAAAATAATCTATCAAGACGTCTTCAAATTGCGGAGGTCCATATACTCCTCTTTCGGAGTTGATATCTTGTAGTTGATATTTTCACACTATGTAGATCCATATGCTCCAATTTGGGAGGGAAGATGGGATATAAAAAGAATTTGAATCAGCCCTGATAAATTTAAAAATATACAAGAAGACATTTTTCTATGTATCTATTTGCATATATGTCTTAATCTTTTTTTTTACTATAATAAAATAATATCAATATCATAAATAATTTAAAATGATCACTTCGCTCGATTTTGTCTAACTTTTAGGAATAAGTAAAGAGCGAGAAAAAATGTTCATCTTTGTAGTACATTTATATCCAAATTATTTGTAATATAAAAATAATCATAACAAATAAGTTGATCCGCCCTGACTGACTGACTCTAGAAGCAGTGTAATCTGTATGTGGTGCGAGTGAGACGGAGTTATTAAGATCATGACGCTTTTGAGTTTTTCACTAATTCATTGATTGGATAAGTACATATTTTTGTTTCAGATTATATAGCGGATTACTAACAGACATACGTGACTAACATTCTATGTTTCTAGACAACTTTCTTATTTTACTTGGCAACTTAATTTAATTATAAAAGTAGTATAAATATCGTTCGGCTTAAAATTGTCCTACGATCGATCTTATAATCCTATAGAGACAACTTAATAAAATGAAAATGTCACGAAACGTGGCATACATAACATATGTACCATATTATATTTATATAGTTTCAGCTTTTATATATTCCAATTATTCACTATCATATATCAGATAAATGGTTTCGACAAACTATTATTAAAAATAAAAAAATAATTACGATATTTTTTTCATACTACAGAGGTTTATATGTTCTATCTACTATTATTAAATACGGAATTCCTTATATTATAAAACGGATATGGTAGATATAAAACGTTAAACTTCTTTTATGTTTAAATTCACCATAAACACAAGAATTTTTTTGGAATATTAACCCTTTAAGTTCTATGTTTTTCTAAATCATAAGTTATACAATAACTCGCATGTAGTTCGAATAATCATACGACACTAAAAACAACACTAACATATCAATTAGATTCTCGAAAAATATACATGCCCTTAGCTTCAACAAAAAAAATAATTATAAATAAATTGCTGCTATTTTTTAGATACTTTTACTATCAAATATGTATACTAGAATCAATAATAGTATAAATCAACTTATAAACAAAGCATACGTAACGTGTGAATACGTTATTGTAAAAATATCATAATTAAGAATGTTCAAAATTATCAAAAAAATATATTTATCATATATGTATTCGCTTCTTTATCATGTAATGAAATACGAGCTTTTTTTTAAAGCTACTCTAATTTATGATGCTTGGAGGGAAAGGGTTATAGATGAATCACGAAAAGCGAGGATTGGCTGCTGGTTTGTCATTTCGAGTTGTGACAACTTTTATTTTTAATATTCCCCATTCATCCTGTCCCGGGCTAATTGCAGACGAGATGTAACCCCTGTAAGGTCGGTACAAATGAGTTTAGACTCATTTAGAACTCCCGCAGTACAAACAAGTCCATTAGAATAATTGGCTGGCAGAAATTGCCGAGGCATTCAGTCCTGCTAAAAAGTAACATATGTGATACAAACACGATGTTATTTGACAAACAGCTTTCAAATTTTGGTACAACACAATTATATAAACTATCAAATCAACACTAAAACTTGAATAAAATTATTCTAACCATAAAACTTTTGCTCCAATGCAATTAAAGAATTAGTTTTGATTTGTCTATTAATATTATATAAACTAAAAACTATTTTTAATTAGTGTACACTCAGATAGTTAGATATTCAACCCATGTAGACTTACTTACCCATTGCGCAAATACATACAGTCCCAAAATATAAATCATAGACTTTGACGATCATACCCTTATAGATTAATAAAAAATTTTACGTTTAACGTACATTAAACATTGCAGATTATATGGTTGGAAAAATACATGTATACATTTTAATCATATAATTTTAGTCCGATTATAAAAGCATACTTATTTATTAATAACCATGACGAAGACTGATTTTACACTAATATGACGACCAAAATAACTATTTATGTAGAAAATATAGCAAATATAGTTATTAAACCAACACAAAATAAACCTTTTTCAATTAATACCAATTCGATTAACTAAATGTATAGATCACGTTTATTGAATGTATTTCTTAAAATTATTATATTAAGTATATTACAGCGTAAAGAACATGAAAAACTTTTTTTAAGTAATAGCGTAAGTACGCTTGTTTAATAGATTATATATGGAAATAAGAATCTTTATCGTTCAAATAAACAGTATGTATTTATTTATTATATGTAAACTGATTCCGAGTAGTTTTTTTTAGAAATTATAAATAAAATAAATTTATATAATTTTTAAAAACAAATTTTCCATCATAGAGATTTTTGATTAGCTTACATCGTATTTATTCTGAGCTTATTTATCAATAGCTTTAACTAAATCTGAAATAGAAATGGCTTACTTCCACCTCCATTCGGTATATCTCAGAGCATTGTTCAGTACGGTATTTATTGCAGATCCTATTATCTTTATCACTTGGTCCATTCACTCAAGTTAAATAAAAAAACGCCTTGTTTTCTGCTGTCCTTTCAATGATGAGCATCATTATTAGGATATTCGAGGACGCCTCTTGCGTGTTATGTTGAGATATACTTTAAATTACTAAAGAATTCCTTAGTCTACATATTCGTCAACAGCTAAATCTGAATACTATAACTATGAAGTGAAAATCTATTAATCAGCTGAAGTTATTCATTTGATTCTTAACAAATTAATGAGCTTCAACAAAATATTTCTGATACAATTTTTTTAATAAACCCAAAGCTTTTACCAAATTCCTTAATATTTCTTTTCTTATAAAAATATATAACTTTACACTGTGTTCTCAATTATAAATATTACTTAGTAAAAATATGAAACCTGAGACATCTTTCATATTATTCATTAGTATTACATTTTATTTTACAAATATTAACCACTGTAAATCCAAAAAATATTCCTTAAATTTCCCTCCATCATTCTTAATAGGCGATGGGCATAGAAAGCTCTTCTTAAATTTTGAAGCGCTTAGGAAATAGTTATCTGATGCTTAGTAATTGGATTGGAAATATACATGCCTTTTAAGATTCATTGTTTTTATCTTGTCCGTTCCAATAGAGGAGCACGTGGATTTTAACATTCTGAAGATGACCACTCCATTAATTGATGTCCGTATTGTAAAGATTTTAAACAAGAATTAGTTTTCAGTTCTATGCAGACCCAGTCTTGTGTCTTTGGATCATTTTTTAAATATTATCTTATATGATAATGAAAACTTATTATCATCGAGTTTTGGTGAAATAAAACCTTCTCACTTACTAAATGATGACATATTTTTTGTTTAAGTTAAACATCAAAAAAGATTAAATTAGTAATATATTTATATTAAAAAATATATATGAATACATATTTTCACCCTGTGCGTGAATTTTGTGCATTACTTTTTTTAATATTACACCTAAAATAAACTTTTTAAAATTTTTCCACGGTAATGGTATCAAATCCGAGGCAGGTCGCGATAAAGAATTAATCTTATGGGAAACACTCAACACCGCAGGGGCGTTGTGCCCCGAAAGTATATAAAAACGTTATGTTTGTTGAACCATAATCTTAAATAGCGTTCTAAGTTACATAATTCAACCCTCAAATGATGACTGGAGCTTTTTTCACGCACAAAATAAACCACAATACTCCAGATAAATAGTTTAATAATATAAGATATATTCTTTGTGAGTATAATATAATAATCCATAACGTATAAATCTTACTTCATGATCCAATAATAATTATACTGTACCTTTAATTGAATATAAAACTGATCGTGATGCCTTGAAAAAATGTTGTCAATTATAATAAAGTACACTTTTATGTTACATTCTGACGTGCTAATCGTCAACTATTAAAATTTTACCTTAATATTTGTTCATGTTGTATTGATTTATTTTTCACTGTAAATGTAATTTTCCTAAAATCTGAAAATATCACAAAAACTTTTAAAAGTATAGGAGTTTGTAAGTGTTAAATAATTTGAGATAAAATCAACGTAAATCAAACTCATTAACGGATAAATTTGTGCGATTTGTATTATCAATTTAAATATTTAATTCTCAATAATCTGTTACATTAATTAAATAAATAATCTAGTTTATTTAATTGGCTATCTTATGATATAAATATTTTCTAACCGTCACATATTTTATTTGTATGTTACTTTCATCTAGGTTTAAAGTTATTACTTCCAGTGTTTTAAAATAATATATTATATATAAATATAGTAAAGTAGTTTTACGTTAAAATAAAAATAGAAACAGCTGGCAAGGAGTTCTAAAAGACTCTGATATTTTAGCCGGTATAGAAGTACATTTTGTAATGAATTGGCGTAAAATCGATTTGTCAATTCAATTAATTGAACAAACTCGCCCTTTTCCGAAGTAGGGGTGACCGCGTGATAGAAAAGATATCTAGTTTCATTTTAGTATGCGAAAGGGGTACAAAGGCCTAACAAACCAAAAATTCTATTGAGTCGTGTGATGAATAATGTAATATAAAAGTAAGTCGACGAGGGACGATATGATTTAAATTCATTTTCTGACCCAAAAACTCTAATTAAGTACTAGATACGTGTTTCCCGATCGGATAATGTCATGATCAGGTAATCGCCAGAAGCTACAATACCAGGAAACCGGTAACGGATTTATTTATACACGAACTCATCTTACAACCGTTTATTTCGAAAATATTTCTACGAAAATTCCCTTTTCTCGGAAAATAATAATAAGTCATTATCTGGTAGGACCTTTCTCCAATCTTTGTCAAAATTTGAAACAAATAACTGATTTCAGTGCAGTAACGTAATTCGACCAACTTTCCTGTTAAAATATTACATATTATTTATAACTCAAAACTGTAAAACGGTTTCACCATTCAATAAATTAATTCAGTAATTGATTAAGAAAGATCTACATTAATCTCATTCGTAGAGCTCAACAATTATTAGATGGCTGTACATAAATACAACTAAATCCTACCCAGGTGATAATAAAATATGCATGGCATAATTCTTCTTTGATATGTAGCTTTTTCTTCTAAAACCATTACTTCTCAAGGTGAGATTTGATACTTTATATAAGATTCCTTTGCAGATTACTGCCATCTGCCGATCGTATTCAATTTGAATATCTAATCTAATCATTTGAAATACTGTCAATTCACCACATACTTTCCTGATTCAAGAAACCTTGTGCCATATCTTATGTGATCCTTAGCATAAGTAACTGCTCGATTTGACTGTTTAACCTATAATTATTTTTTTATTGTATTATACTTAAAGATATGTTTATATCGATGGTCGTCTTATACCACATATATTTTATTATTAATCTTGCTGTAGCTAAATAAAAATGAAAAAAATACAATCTGCATGCTATTTGATGGAAATAATTTTGTTAACCAACGATATCATTTGAAATCGACGAATTTTACGTGAATCACAATAAAAAATACATTATTTTTCATGTATTTTGAGCATAAATATCTTTTAACGATCAAACGTAACCACTTACTATAAATTAGATAAAATCATTGAAAAATTGCCTCAAGAAATTTTATAGGAGATATATTGCAAAAGTTAAGTTGGTTAGCATCCAGCCGCAATATAATTATTCCAATTTCTTATCAAATATTCGGAATCGGTAGAAGTTTTTAAGGCAGTTCGATGAAATTAAGTTATCATGAGCCTGTAATATCTAATCAAAAGAAGTCTCAAAAGTCGAAATCATTAAATGAACACATTGAAGGCAATTTCATAAAAAGCATTTGTCCACGATAAGATTGGTTTTTTTACTACACAAAAGAAAGTCTTACATATTATAATATTCAATATATTTTTCACTAATTGGATAAAACATTATTGTTATTTTTTTCCAAATTAATTATAAACATATTTTAAAATAGTACAATATTACTTACATCATGAAAAATCCTTTACAAACTATTGTATAAATATAATAATTTTATTTCAAATCAACAAATCTTACACTGTGCATTAAATAAAAATAATATTAAATATTATACGCCTTGTAATTTTATAAAAATATCGTATTTTAAACTATATCACATCTTTCGAGTAGATTACAAATAATTTATTAATTAAATATATATTATTATAATCATTATTTTTGTGACAATACTCGATAAGATTTTGATACTTTCGTTCTTTTTTATAGTTTTATTTGGGTGTTTCATATTATATTATGGCATTTAAGAATACCTCATTAACTATATATACCTACAAAATTTCAATAGCTCAAGTAAGAACTCAGCATTATGACTCATTTAGGACAATTATTTAAATTTATCAAAATCTTATAATAATATATTAGTGTCAGAAAGTGTAGAATGATTGTGGACGATGATTGGTTTTGAAAGTTAAATTTATCAAATCTAAATGAAAAAAAAATAGATTAAGTTTCTTTTGTATTAAAGATCATTCATAATTAATAAATATTATCTTTCAAAATAAAGGCACTATTTTATTATTTATATACACTAGAGAATGCCATTTGTTTGTTGTCGCGTATTATTTTTATATTTTACATCTACCATTATCATAATTTATAAAATACTAACACTTTGCTACTTTAATACTTTATCTTCTAAAAATGCTTAGTTTATATTTTTATAAATATAAGAATCACGTGAATATGAATTTTTAAAAATTTTTACAAGGATTAATTCTCAATTATTATTTGCACTCGGTTGAAAGCAGATTTCTATCCGTGAACAACGGCGATCTCTTCAAATCTTCAAACTATATCTAAAATTTATTTTTTTGCTGGTTCAGTTTTTTGCAATATATTTCACAAGCGTACAATATTTTCATCGCTTTCCATTATTTTTGTTTCAGTTTGATTTGAGTGTATTGGATTCCATTCGAATTTTGTCAAATATGTCTCCGTTCTTTTTCTTGGGTTAATATTTTTCTGGTAGTCGTCTATCGTTTATCGTCAAAGAAATTTAACGCTCGGAATACGTACACTATTTTTTCATAAAAACAAAAAGCTCAACATGTTTTATCTGCCTGAAAAGAAGAGGGTTAACACTGTCGCGCTTCATAATGCCTGAGTGGTTTCTGGAATTCAGACAATCGATATTGGCAGACATTTAATGATCTCCACGTCCTTTAAAAAATCGAAGCTCCCTTCAAAACTTATTATTTTCCTAAATTTAAATATTGGTAAATACTTACGATGTAAAATATTCAAATACATTAAAATAATTATTAGTATCAACTCAATGAAAAGTATTAACAAGATAAAGATTATTTCGGCAATTATAATTTTGAAAAATTCCAATAAATCAAAATTATTGTCGCAAATTAGTAAATTAAGACTCAAACAATAAAAAATAGTGTATTTTGAATGCATACACATAAGTTTTAGGAGAACTTTGTGTTCCTCCACAGAATGGCATCAGTGATTCTTATTCATTTTCAGCATGAATTATCCGTCAATAGTTTTACAATTAATAAAATACATTATTCAATATTAACTACCTTGTAAGTATTACCTCATAGGTAGCGTGCGCACCTAGCGATCCGAAGAATACGGCTTCAAATTCCCATCTGTCAGATTTTTAAAATCCGAAAAATGCAGAACTGGATACCCATTGGGTTGAGTACTTGTCTGACAAACAATTCTTGTGAAAAATAATGTGTGAAGACGTCTTCACATTGCGGGGATCCATATGCTCCATGTTGAGAGCGAACATGGTGTATAAAAAAAAAGTATTATTCGTAAAAACTTCCGAATTAGATGTTATCACTGAGGACAGTATCGAATACCTTTTTAGGAAACTATAAGGTAATACTACTAATAAATTAATGAGACCAGCGTAGTACTAGCAAAATACTCGGCAACTGAAGGGTTAAGATATTTTTTCACTGTACTCATAAAATAATATATTACACATATTTTTGAAGAATTTAATAATTTTTATATAATATTTACAGCAGTTTTTGTAAAATAATAATTTGTATAGACATATAAATGTATATAGGGATAGATATAATATTATTAAATATAATATATGCATGAATACATTTAGTATTCTCTCGTATCTTATTTGTTCGTCGTAAAGTGATACAATAAATTAATAAATAAATATAACATTCAGTGGCCTGATTTCCAAGTATAAATTTGGACAATGATAACAAAAGCAAAGTTATTTGTTAACCGAAAATTTAACCATGTATTACAATATTTCGTACATCTAGCAAACACACCTACGTCTATTATATTATCAATATTATCATACATATTAATTTAGGTCTGATACTTACTGTTAAATCATACAAAACTAAATAGTAACCGTGAACGCGATACGTTATCGTATTCTATTATAAGGGGAATGTATCAATTTTACATAAGTGTCAATTATTAGCACGATCTGTGAAAGGAGAGCGGCAAATTAAAATTCGTATAATCCACATATTCTTTTGTTGTGAAATATACCAATCATAAATTAATAATAAATAAAGTACAAATTCTTTACAATACAGCCTGCGATGATTCCTGGTTTCTTAAAGCAACTGATCCAGGTCTTTTTATTTAACACCTTGTAAACAACTATTGTATTATATTGTTGATGACTTTACAAGTAGTTTTTTCAGGTCTATATATTTTTTAATTGTGGCAAGCTTTCCCAATACCATGGATATAAATATACCCACCACGCTGCCTATAAATACGTATAGTTAGTTCAATTCAACGTTAAATTCAACAACTCGGATTGTTTCAAAAAGCCCTTCGATTGCATATGGCAATTTTTTTTATCTACGTTTGGTTAGACCAAAACCAAAATATTTCAACTTTTTTGGTAAATATTGTCTTTTATCGTTTTTACGACAAAATTGTATCACGATAACGAGAAGTAAGTGTAATAAATAAAAACAACGATTTTCTGTATATTTGATTATGTATTGTTAATTTTAAGTAATATAATTTGTGACTAAAATGACGTGGCTTAATATAGGTTTCGACAGTGACACAATTTAAATATTTATCTAGACAGAATATTTTTACAGAACAGATTTTTAGCTAACCATTCAAATTAAGCTGTCATTTATTTCCAAATTCACAATCTTCGGTAAAAAAAAATCAGAATGTCTCTCAATTGCGGTGGATGCTATCTGCATACAAATATAAAATATCAAATTGAAAACAAATGAATAAACTTAATAGTTATATGCAAAGAGACTACAGCTCATATAGCATTATGAAAGATGGCTCATATTAAGCCAGATAATTATAATTCTACCGAAAAAAAATAATACAATTAATATAATTTTCCACTTGGGTGGTGCAAAAATAATAAAAGGGTTGAGAAACGCTGATATATATGGGGATACTTATTAATATAAATCGATGTAATGATAATTAATCTAGATTGAAACTCAGCGTTCGTTGATTTCGAAATGCCATCGATTATCTTTTCGGCATGTATGAAATATTCAACAATGTGCTGTCATGTTTGCGGGCGGTTAATATTTGAAATGGTGCGGTTTTGTTCCCTCCTCTGATAGGTACATTTACTCTTTGTCTATATAACCAGAGGACAGTATCGTTCACAAGTTAGAAACAAACTCGACCGAAGTAAATTCTTCATTAACTCTACTATAAATGCGGTGTCAATCTGCTAACTGCGTATTCGATTTTATTTTAAAAACGCCTAATATTTATATAGCAAATTTGATTATATTATAAAAATTGTAAATCAAGACATGTCTTAATATATATAAGTCATACGTTTATATGGAATGTTATAAAGCAAGATGAATTTAACAGTCCACATATTTGAACAGTAAACACACTCTGTGTAAACAAAATCTGTGTTGAAAAATTGTAATAATTCACCGAAGATAAATTAAAGGTAGCAATAATTTCGATACTTTTCGTGTTGTAATACGAGATTAATCATTCGAAATGACACGTCGTATTGAATTTCGATTTAACGCAGCAAACTTAGGTTGTGTGAACAATACTGAATAATGCGATTTGTATTCTGCTGTCCTGGAGCAGGGCTGTATGTGACACCATCACCATTTCAAGAAATACGCAAGGTTTAATATCGAAATACTCGTACATGTATATATATATTTAACAAGACACCTTTACTTGTGTCACCAAATTCGTAATAAAAGACGTAAAACTAAAAAAACTACCATGAACACCATCATTACTACATCACACACGTGTCACAAAATAAGTAAACTCTCTCTGAAGTAAGGCTCATTTTAAACTGTAGCAGTTAAATACTTTCACAAAAAAAACGTCAATTTTTCTTGTTATTGTTTGTTCATACAGGAATTCAATTTGGAAAAATAATGAGAACATGTGGAGAATATGGCCAGGACGTGATGCTTCCGAAACTCTTTCGTCACATTCCATTGTACAATGCTTGTCGTAGTAATCAGCTAGTACGCAAATTATAATAGTACTAATTCTAATTATTCAGTCGAGTACCGATCATCTCCTACCAAATACCAAACTAGAATTCTTTTGAAAAAATCTATTATCATGCTAATGTTGTCTACTGTACTAGGCTACTAGCCGTCGTCTGAATGTGACTTTGTCTACGCCGAATACATCATATGGATTGTTCCTAAGGGTCTTCCAGAGAGCCAGAATTTCATCGCTTGGAAGATGATTAAGCAAAGAAGATGTAGTTTTTCCGATGGTATAAGCAGACTCTCTTATCTCCGACTTTTTCGTGAAGTCTAACCACCTTATTTTCAGTATTCGGCGCAGACATTTGTTTTCAAAGTTTCTTCAGTATAATTTTTAGTGCGAAAAATTCCACTACAAAATCAATCGATTATTAGTGATAATCAATTCAGTTAATTATCATATGATATTACTATTGTAGTACAAGAAATCAATAGGATATCTCCGGAGGATAAAAAAGTGTTAGAAAAACAGTTCTTATTTAAAATGTAAGATGAAAACGACCTTAATGTAATGGAATGAATAACCAGACATACTTGTACAGAGAGAGTATCAGTGATTGCAAAGCTGTAGAAGAGTATATATATTACCAACATTCATCTGATAACATTACTGGAAGGTATTTTAAACTATAATAGATTTCTTTTTTAGCTTTACCATATTATTTTCACCGTAGCGAGAATACATTAATTGTAATCTAGAACGGTTACGCAATCAATAATATGACAATCAACATATCGAGTCTTATCAGTAGACACTTTTATCGCCCAATAATATAAGCTATGTGAGATTTTTACTATTTTCTAATGATTCCCAGTAACAGTTCCCAAATCGTTTGCAATAAGTATTTCAAACTCAGAATATAAGTAATATTTCCATAAAGCATAAGTAATATTTCCTATCCATCATATTAGTTTAAACTCCATCTTAGTTTCAGTGCAGGGAATTAATAAGTTTGTCAATGACCTAATGAAGTTTGTAACAATAATAATTTACCGAATCAGGTGTCAAAAACATAATAATAGCATCTCATGTTGTAATTTAATAAATTATTGATCCGTTGTAAAATGAAGCTCTGCCAAGTATATGTCGATTAATTAATTTTTTTCAGTAACCAACTATTAACCCGCGTATTTATTTAAAGCAGTTTTATGATTATCTCAGCATCTTGTCTGCAGAAACGATAATATATTGGGTTGATGCAAAAGTTATGACCGTTTTTTACATATACAATGAAACATTTT
>JAGVSQ010009528.1:0-13556 GCA_022683975.1 Rhyacophila evoluta
TATACTCCTCTTTCGGAGTGGATATCTTCACAGTGTGTAGATCCATATGCTCCATATGCGAACATGGTTTAAAAAAAATTAAATTAGTATGCTTAATTAATCTAAGTTGCATTAGTAATATTATACACACCTATATATAAATATATATTATAGATGGATCATAAATATCTTCAATACCGAACAAAAAACGGAACACTTCTTTTAAGCTGAAATCATAATAGCTCGAATTGACTGCTAAATAAAGGCATATACTATCTGGTTTCACTTCTAGTAATGTACGCATTACGATCTTTTGTATAATTAAACCATTTCAGCTGCCTTTTAATCAATCTTTTAATCGAAATTTCTTGTGTTATTATTAGTTATTCATTTATTTCACTTTCTAAAAGTTAGTCACATGTCTAACACACGCGTTTTTCTGCTACGCTATATTTTTTTACGCTTTGGTAAAATATATTGTGTACATTTTTTTTTTTAGTGCATTTTATGAACCGGTTGATATTGATTATTTTCGTGGACATCACTAAACGTCATACCTTCAGGACCAGGTTTTTTCCACAGGACTGCCTCCCAAACAACGCCCTATTTCAGGCTTTGCCAGCCCTTGGTATGTGTAGTAGACTGATGAATGCTGGTGCGCCAAGAAGTTGGTATGATCAGTTTTTATCGTAACATATTTCCACGAATTTTTTCAATCGATAGAAGATATACGGATGGAATGCAACGAGACGTAATTCTTTATTATCGATTCATTCAAATGATTCAAACCAAAGAATTGAATAATAAAATTACAACATCGATACTAAGTATTTTAGTAGCAATGGTAATCAACATTGCATATAACATATAATTACGGCTCAAAAACAATAACGTTAATGAAAAATATATTCTTAAGAGCAAACCGCGTTAGAATATTTATTATTTCATTTATTTTCAAATTAAAAATATTCATATCACTTGAAGAATACATTATTAATAACTGCTTCACCTAATACCATGTCAGACACATCTTAAGACACTTTAAAAAGACTTAAAGTAAGTTTCTTAGAATACATTGCCAATAACTTGGTCAGAGTGTAATACGATTACTAACAAATTGAAATTTTAAAATATTACCCGCTTTGAAGATATTAAAAAACAATGATTTTTTTACGTGACAATTAAATATTTATGGTCAATCGTTCCAAGCAAAGATCGAACGGAGTAATTATTATCACTTAATTGAAGAATTAAGACATTTTTGGATTCTTCATTTCACCACATAAGTATATATTTGTGTCATTTAAACTATTTTGTCTATATACCATATTTGTTTCCAACGTGGATCATATGAATCTACACAGTGTGAAGATGTCCACCCCGAATGAGGAGTATATGAATCTCCACTGTGTGAAGACGTCTTGACAGATTACTTTTTACGAGAATCGTTTGTCAGACAATTAATCAACCCAATGGGCATACAGTCCTGTATTTTCGAATATTTAAAATACGACAGATGGGGATTCGAACCCACATTGTTAGACGCGCACGCTACCAACTACGCTACTGGGGAGACAAAAGTATTTAATATTTAGTATTATTACACGTACGACGAACACAAAAATTCAAAAAGAGATTTTTTTAGTCCAAACGAAAAAATGTAGATTTTTTACATTTGAGTTATATTAACGGTAAGCAGTTGTGTAGTTAACTAATGAATTACATCACATAAAATAACTTATGAATGAAAAAAATACTCTAATAATATGATAATTAATATGATCTGCTGGTTTTTATTCCTTGTTGGCTCTATACCATTGGTTTTTTTTAAATACGTAAAGGTGGTGGTGGTAAATACGAAGTACCTCACGCATTTCTCCGTAAGCTCGTCGACCAAATTCGCAGCCTATGTCAGCGGATCAAGATTATTATGTATACTACATAGTGCAGGGATTACAAATTTATTTTAATATGACGAATTATAATTATAAAATAGTTATTATTTTTTGTGTATCAATTTCAATGAGAAAACAATAATACAACTCATCATTTATATCACAATAAATAATTACGCGAAAGAGCTTTATAAAAAGGATTGATTGCTTGGCTGGAAAGTATCGCAATTTTAGTATGTATCGTAAAAATTTTTTTTATTGTTATTGGAACTTATTACATTGGAAGTGATATAATAACCAAATAAATATATATCTTAAGCTGTATAAGGATAAAGGATAAAATATAAAAACCGATGAGTAGACCAATTGCTGGCAAACAATTCTAGTGGAAAACTTTTTTTAAATAATTTTAAGAAAAGACATGCACTCTACAAAAACACAAAATTACATTGCATAATATTTAGATTATTTATTGAAATAGTAAAACGAATGATAATTCATTTGTTATAATAAAACTAAAGACCGACATCTTCAAAAGTTACAAACTACAAAATTTTTAGTACATTAAAAAAGTATTGAAAAGACTGATCTTTTCTGAATTTAAACGTCAAATTATGAAAGATAAATAATATTCATAAGAATTATAGATTATATAATCTAACGTATATTAATACAACAGGCAGTCATATGGATCATGTAGTAAATCACTATGAGAAATTCCCACAGTGAGAGTATAAATGTGTTATCAATTAAACGATGTTAAATTACCACATGCATTGTACTAGCGAACCCTGACGAGTGCGTGCCTCGAGCTTTTTTTGACCCGCCAAAAGCTGGCAAGCCGTTCTCGGGATAAACGGCCTCTGAGGCTTCGGTGGAGGGCGTCGACGCAGCTCCCGGTTGCAGCGTCTAAGTGCTTCCATGCTCAACACTCCTGTACCGTTTACTTATTATGCATCTAAGGATATTTATTACATTGGAATTTCGTTAAAAATACCACACTGTAATGTTTCGTTAAATGGCCGATTAACACCGACACGTATCCCAAGTTCCCATACCCGAATATATACTCGAGATAATACTCACAATAGCAGTGGCATTTGAAATTAAAGAATAGTTTTTTATATACTTAATACTTTCAAAATGAAGCCTCTCCAATAACTGAAAGTTTAGCGTGTGCATTTCGTAGGCGGAGATTGCGGGATCGATTTCCACAACTCTTCGGTTTTAAAAAATTCAAAGATGCAGGTCTAGGATTGAATGATCGACTGACAGCCAACTCTTGTGACAAATTCCATCAAGATATGTCTTCACACCGTGTAAATAAAGTTCTAGAAATCTTCACATCATGTAAATTCATATCATATATCGGAATGGATATGGAATAAAAAATAACTCATATTTTAATATTTAAAATATATAAAAAATGCTATTTAAAATATACGGAAAAGTGATTTGTTCATTTGTACTGACTAAATATTTTAGAGTTAATGAACTTATTATGAATTTATGGATATTTTTAGGATTCAAATCTCAAGATCAATTTGATCATCGATTAAGTAACATACAAAAATTTAGTCAACTGATTTCAGATCTCAGACTTATTATCATTTAGGTAAATATAAATATTATAAAAAATATTCACTACTACGAATATTTTAAAAAGATAAATCTGTTGATAAAATTGAAGACAATTCACCAGAAAAAATAATATAATGATAAATTTGCCTGCAATACCAATATCCAAACCCATTTTTTTATCTTAAATTAAGCATACAATAAAACGTTTCCATTATTTTTTATAAATACATGGATACACATCGATTTATCGCATTCAATAAAACCTCGTTAAACCGATATATACGTATATAAACCGGATACAACGAAAAAATATTAACAAAGAAGTAAAAGTGCAAACATTGGAAAATGGTTGGAATTTGTTTAATGAACCAAAATGCAAACATAAATTTTGAAGTTCCTGATTTTTGTATGACAATACAGAATAGTGCCGGAGAAGATCATCATAATTGAAAGCTTCACGTGAAGTTATGGTCTTGGAAACTGACGATGAAAATAAAGATATGGAGGGAAAAGAACCAACAAGCCCATAATCATAATAATGTATCAGTGATACGATCGCATATCGGCGATCTATAATACTAACATGTATTGACTATTTGTCATGTAACGAAATTCAACAACATTTTTATAAAAATACTTTCAGCAAACCGATTTTTATAAAGCCGATTTTCATCTCAAGCGAACACCCCATCACCTGAATTAGTCCATTATATCGAGCTTCTACTATGTACATCGAATAAAAATCCTTTTAATAGGTCTTACACTTTTTCTTGTATTATACAATCAATATTTTTATCAACATATCCACTCCGAAGATGTTCACTCTAGATTTGGAATATATGAATGTCCACAACGTGGAGACACTTATCTTTTGCAGTCTTAGGCGAGTACAATATGATACAAATACTGTATTAATTTTTTAATGTATGTATATTATTTAAATAAATTACTTATTCTATTATATTTTTGGGTGCTAACGTGGATAATTCTCTTAACGAGGACAATCTTCGTGCATATGTATCAACAGTTTATCTTTCTCCGACAGTTTCCAAGATTATATATACTACGAAGTATTTCTTCACATAAACAATTTTTTAATTAATTTCATGAATTAATATTTTTTAGATAAATAAATAATAAAAGTAATTATGATTAGGCGCTACTACGTCTTACAAGATTATTAAGAAATTCTTTTAACAAAAATATACTAATTATTTATTTATTACTAAGTAAAGTTTTTTTTTACATTGAATATAATTTTTATGACATCGTTATCCGCGGCTTTCACACGTGTCTGTTGATAACGGCACCCACACTACGACACTAATACGTACAATAATTCGATGATATTTTTGTTATCGGGATAACCTCTTGCCGAAGTGAACTCAATCCGTATGATTTATTTTAATTTCGGTGGTGATACAAATGACCGCTATTTTAGATCCGCATTTTCAAATGCCACGTTTTTGTTTTGTTTTTTGGGACTTTGGCCGGACGCGTTTTATTAAAAAAAAACTTAACTATTATCTAAAATATAAGACCATATCGTACAAATTAAAACTCACATCGTTCACACATGCAACACGAGTGATTTCATTTAAGTAATCCATTAAATATAAACACTATCATCACGACGAAAACATAAAATTATTAAGGATAACCTTTAGCAGGAGTAGATTCCAACACATTCTTTATTCAGCCACAAATTTACTTCAATACTTGGCTTGGCTGTATATGTCCAATGTTTTAGATTATGAATGATGATATTATAAATTAAAAGCAACACGGTTAGTCTTCAAAATGACAAGCAAAATAACATGCGTAATTTCAGATTGTCACTGCTTAAAGTTTGCGAGAAATTTTTGTGACAGACAGACATACACGTGTATTTCTGACCACAGAGATCTTCAGGAAAGGCACAGATCAAAAATAATTTTTTGTGGAGGCAGAAACAATATACATTACGCGAGCTAAAAAATACGATAAACCACATTTTCGATAAGTGACATATGCAATATTATTAAGGGAGAGCTAGAAAAATGTCGCAATCAAAAATTGAAAACAGGGAAGTCACAGATTTTTTTTCAACTCAAAAGGAAGCCACAGCCCAAAAGGTTGAGAATCACTGGTATATATTATCGATATAATCTTCAAAACGATAATAGAATAAAACAATAGTTTGGTTGCCATACGTCTAATATTACAGAATGTATTTTTTTACCATGTCCGCCGCGAAAGTGTAGCATATGGATCTTCACAGAATGAAAGTATCCGCTACGAGAGTGGAGTATACAACATGGCTCCTCGTAATAGTGTATGTATATATTGACCGATTATTTTTCATGTAAATTGGAAGTAGAATTCTCGAGTAGTGAAGAGGTTAGCGTGCGCGTTTCGCACTCTGGGGAATGCGGGTTCGTTTACATCTGTTGGATTTAAAAACATCAATAAACGCAGGACTGGATGCCTATTAGATTGCATTATAGTAAGCGGAATTAATATTCATATGGAAACAAATGATAGGATATTGAAATTGAATTTACACCCATAAAAGGATGACAAGTTTTTATATTACTTAATTAATCAGTATAATTTATGAGTTGAATATGAAACGGTTACAAATTTTGAAGTATAACAAATGATTTTTTTTATTATGTGATGTCCGATTATTTGAAATAGCAATTAATTAATTTGTATTTTATTAACAGATAAAAAATAACCTTATTACCTTATAAAATCAACAATATTGAATCTGAAATAAATGAAAAATGTTTATTACTCTGTTTTGAATGTTTGTTATAAAAGTTAGCTGGACTTTTTAATTGCATTTTATACGATTTCTGCAATGAAAGAGTTAAATTCGACAACATGCATTAATCCAGATACAAGAAAAAAACAAAATGGAACCTGTGTAGTCTTTGTGATTGAAATTCGACAAAAACTTTGAGTCAGCACTTATCAAACTAAGATTCACCAGATAAACAATATGACGCTGATAGCTAAAACTGTAAATTATCACACAATACCAAAATTCTTTACTATCGCGCAATGTGATAATACGAAATATTGTATATCATTTCGTTTTGTATAGCGTACAAAATTTCAGAAGATAGTTTAATACATTTATGCGATGATATTTTTGCGTTGTTTTATATGTACCGAGCATAATTATAAATTGTTTAATAATAAAATCAATAGTTGAGACTTTTCAGCAATAGTTAAAACTACTTTTTTTATTAATACATCACCTACACTAAATTTGTTTTCATTACTATATCGTTTTTTGTATAATTTTTAAAGACAACTGTATCTACGTATGTAATATTATTTAAAATGACTAATTTCAGCTTAAGTCCTGCAATTGCTTAAGATTGTTAAAATTACAAAATTTCGTTTAATATATTTAATAGATTGAGTGATTTGCAAGTAATTATTTTTAAGAAAACGATTTCTAACAAACTTATAACTAATTCTTCGTCTTTTCATGATGTAACATAATAATTAAAGATGCACAAACGAGAGAGTTCTTTTTTACTATTTTTAACCATGTAATATTTTAAAATATTAATTTGTATACAATTATTTAAAACTTTGTCTCCCCGGTAGCGTAGTTGGTAGCGTGCGTGCCTAACAATCCGGGGAATGCGAACTTGATTTCGCATCTGTCGGATTTTTACAATCCAAAAAATGCAGGACTGGATGCCCATTGGGTTGAGCAATTGTCTAACAAACGATTCTCGTAAAAAATATTCTGTCAAGATGTCTTTACAGTTCGGAGATTTACTTTTGGAGTGGATATCTTCATACTGTGTAGATCCATATGCTCCACTTTGGGAGCATATGGAATTTAACAAAATTTAAGCCTACATAATAATTACACGGACGTCAATCACAAAACGTATCACGTACGTGAGGTTATTTTGTGACATATTTGAAGTTTTTTTGAAAAAACTAGGTTACATTTTGATAAACGTTTTGGAACCTTTGGCGATATTGTATTCACGTAGTACATGTCGCCGATACTTTGGTAAGTTAAGAATAATTCCGACGAAGATTGGCCGGATCACATAGTAAACACACACCACTGCGGTTTTCTGGCTAAAAGCGACATATTATTTTTTTTTCTGAAATCTTCCGACGTGAGTCCGAGTCTTTTGAAGGTAGTAATGATTAACGGTTAAGACTGAACTAAATAATATTTAATAAAAAATAAACTCGAATAAATTTAACTGTAAAAGCATTTTTTTAAATAAACTTTTTGCACAAATACTTATATGATAAATTCTGGTACTACATTTGAATTTTATTTTACTATTTTTTCTATTCTTTCGATTAAATTTAAAAGATAAGATATGAAAAAGAAATAATTTTATTAGTTTGTGAATTTTAAACTATTAGGTAACATTCAAATAGTAATTAAAATTTCACTGGACCATTTTAAGACATTTCGATTTATCTAACGTTTACTTAGCAAAACTTTATTTTACAATATTTGAATAAATAGATTACAATATTATCGTACAATTTTCTTGATAGCTAAAGACGTATTTTTTTAATAATGTTGTTACAGCCGAAATAGCTTTCAGCAAAACTAAGTTATCCTAGTTTTCCTTACTCACCCGGTTACTTCAAACTAAAAAACGGATTTTTAAGATTTGTAAAATATGATAAATAAAACACTTCGGCTTAAAAAAACATTTGAAAATAATTGAAAAACTATTAATAAAGTAAATAAACGCATGAAACAATCTTATCTCATAAAATCTATCGAATAAGATGAACAAGTTCGGGAATTTATAAAACAATATCCAGTGACACTCTTACTCAAGTGAAATAAATACACTAAGTTTCTATGCAAAAGTATACAGTCCTTTGATTTTTTCTCTTATTTTATTTCTTTTAACTTCAGCACACTCGAGTGCGTGGCATCCTAAATCGTATGTAATTTGTATTTACTCCAGAGACGTTCATGTCAAATAAAGAAAATTGCTTCTTGATATCAGACCTCTGGGATACGTCTACTTAAAACCGGGCGTAAGGACGGGTGGGAGGATGGTGGGCACATTAAGTAGTACTCTGCACTTCAGAAAAATACACGTTTAAAATTCTTTTTATTAAATTTTCGTTACCAACTAGGGCTTCTTAAATAGTCGGTCTTATATAAAATAAATGTTATTGGAATACTATACAGTATATAACTTTATATTTATAAAAAATATTTTAGTTTCGTAAATCAATGAAAAATATACTTGAAATTTAGTGTATTACGTTATTAGGTTTTTGTACTTCTCATTATATTCCAATCAACTAATATGTGAACTAGATTGACATTAACATATTGGGTTATTAAGAAATATTATTAAGAAATAGATCAAACATACTTTAAAATTTGCTTAAACAATTATTGCAGTTTAATTCCGCAACCATATCAAGGGCAGTATTAATTGTGAAGCATTACAACATCGGCGGAAAAAAAATGTCCAAACCAATCTAATTTTGATGTTATCGGCCCGAAGAATATCCGTATTGGCAAATAACCCAGTTGAAATGTGTCCAACGCCGGGGGGCTGATCTATTTTGTGTTTCTAAAGATCGTTAAGCGTTATGCACAACATGTCACTAATGCCGGTTTTGAAATACTGGAAACGCAACCCCACGGCACTGTCATCGGGCTACTGTCAATTTTGTCTAATTTTGATGCGATCTGATAATGCCGCGATCGATTGCCAGCGGTTGGTTATCCGTTAGACATCGCTTAGATTATTCCAAATATTCTTGAGACAGTTTTATATTGAAGTATATTTTTTGACATTGCCCGACAGATCAGGGATTGTAAACGTGTGGTTTTTGAATTAACAATCAATAATAAATAGTTTTATATTGCACAGTACATATTGGTACTATTTTTTGTCGTGATTCAATATAACATCGATTGAGAACAAATGGTTTTCGATCTCGTTATTAATTGAGTATCATATTTTCACCAATGCAGAGTAATTAGTCATTCGTCACACTATGGGAGTTTAATATCTAAGTTTTTTATATATAAATATTATTTATTTTGTATTAAAATAAACATCAAATATTATAAAGAAATATAAGTAGTTTTAACCATATTATTTTATATATTCGTTTTTTCATAAATGTATTAAGTAATTTATTTTATTTCATAATTAATCATTTGAAAAGATTCATATTTAAAAAAATCTTACGTTTTAATTATATTAACCCTTTGAGAAGTATGGACGTATGTGTACATTCGTACGCCTTGTCGCCTTATTTTCAAACCCATTCTTTTATTCTTTAGTAAAATGTTACTATTTCTTTTAATATATAAATATTAAGTTGATCTAGAAATAATATTTGGAAGTTATTAAAATTGTATCATATATTTTAGGCTAGAAAAATATACGAAAAAAATGGAGAAATTATTATCGATTCCAGCATGAAGTAATTTCCTTGTGCTCTTTCTATAATTAATAAAATATGTAAAAAAACGAAAGATAATGTATATTTCTGTTCATAAAAAAACATAAAATGTCACATGAATCAGTCATATAGGTTCAAATTTGTTCTCAAGTGCCCCTTTGATTCCGAAATGAGAGCGGCCACATGTGGTAATATTATACACATTCTTACTAACTAGGCTTAACTTTTCAGTTTATTTTGTTCGTTGTTTGGAAACAGATGAGCATTTTTTACAAATAAGCATGTCCAATTTGATTGATTTTATGATATCAGTTGAATTGATAAGGTTGAAAGATTTTAGTGCTTAAAACGCCTGTGCATAACAAATTAACTCACTAATGAAAGAGTTAAATTACTGCTTGAAAATGTATGATTATTGCAAAACTAGGTGTCGTTACCTTGAATGGATATGATACATTTGCTTACTGAAGACAGACTAAATGCATTTCAAGGTGGATCAAACCTTCTAGAGTGTGGCTTATATCATGTTATTGTAAACTACAATAGAGAAGCTAATAGTTTTTGTCAACAAGCATGAAGTTAATGTGGAATTTTCA
Organism: Rhyacophila evoluta; assembly: GCA_022683975.1. Lineage (NCBI taxonomy): Eukaryota > Metazoa > Arthropoda > Insecta > Trichoptera > Rhyacophilidae > Rhyacophila > Rhyacophila evoluta. The sequence continues at coordinate 10,481 of JAGVSQ010009528.1, forward strand.
GCAAACTTTGATCACCCGCTGCTAACTCAGTCACGTTCTCGAAAAAACTTCACGTTTACTAATCATTACTCCATGGATTAAAATATCTGTGTAATAAAGTGATTTAGTCTACCGGTAGCTAAAGGGTAAGCGTACACGTCTCACATTTGCTTCCCACATCAACCAGATACAAAACTAGATGAAAAATATATTTAAAATAAACGCCTGAGAATTTATTATTTGTTCATATGAACTATAGCAGATAAATATTTGAGATTACTTTGGATATATTGAATTTTCAGTATAATAATATGTTATCAATTCAAAGATAAGATTCACTATTTGATTATCCAAGCTTAAAGTACGAATTAAAATATACAGTGAACTTCCTTTAATCAGGCTTATCATTTTGCTTATCCGTTTTTTTGTGTATTAAAAATTCCTAAGTTATTTCACAAATATTTTGCTCCGCCCTTTTAGTGTTTTTAATATTGTGTATATTTAATCCATATCAAAAGTCAACAACGACAGAATAAACACTTCGTGTGTTGTATAAGAGATATACTTGCGTATATATTTTTGGAAACACCTAAATTTTGTCGAAATTTTGCATTTGAATCCTTAAAAATACATTACTAAATAGATTACAAAATATGATACTAGTTTTATTGCCTCGCCTTACCTGAAAATATTTTATTAAACAAAAATTCATTCCATTATTAAAAATTTATTTCAATATTAAACTTGGCTATATCTAACATGTTCACTGTTTGCGTTGTGACAGACGTAAAAACACACATATTTTCTATTTCATAATATAGATTACATGCCATTAAATTAAAGGGTACTTTTTTGTAAAATTGGTAATATTTTTATTTCGATTATGTAAACATACACCCAAAACATGTTAAATGTATGGTATGACGCAATGATGTCGAATCGAAATTGTTTGTGAACACCATATGAATTTCTATTTGCAAACTGTGTGACCAAAGTTTAACCTTGCTGCATCTTATCGTTATATGAAAGCTATATGAGGACACACTGGCAAACATAGACCGATCAAAACGTATATTAAAATGATAAAACTATAAAATATATCATTAAATTAAAATAAAATCCTTAATATTTGTATGAAAATTCTAACTAGTATTTTCTAGCTATAATAAAACCATTTTAAATAGTTTTCCGTATAAAGTATAACATTTCCAGTCAATAATATTGATTATAACATACATGAGTTGATTGTTAGTTTGACGTAATTTCTCAAATAGTTTAATATAAACGAGTTGCTTTCATCAATAGATATTTTTAAAAAGCTCGCCAATAGCTATTTCCTTGCCGGTGTTACCGATCGTGAATTCTAGTTATGCACATTGTTCTGAAGATTAATTTAGATTGTTAAATTTCTGTGTCGACTATTTTTTATTTTTAAAACTAAGCACGACATAATTACAAGACTACTGTGTACGTAACGTAAAGGTTTAGAATGCGCGCCTGGCAATCCTAATAATGCAAGTCTGTTGGATTTTAAAATATCCAAAAACGCAGGACTGGATGGCTATTGGATTGCATAATTGTCGGACAAGCAATTCTTGAGGAAAAAGTTGTCAAGACATTTTTTGCGTTGAGGAGATTCATATACTCTAAGTTTCTGTGCGGACGACATTGAATTGTGTTGATCTATATGCTACACTTTCAAAAGGGACATGGTAAAAAATTCTTACACCGATTGTGACTATACCAGCTCTACACATTTATCAATTTTATTTTAAAGTTCTATCAATTATTTTTTATTACGTGTATTTTTAAACGTTGCAAGATATATCAACAACAGTGTTGTGTACATTGTAAAACTTAAACTACAATCTCAATCTCTCTGAAAAAAGGCAATATCGAACGATAATTATAACCGTAAGACCAAACAGTAGCCATGTACGATGAGAAACTGTTTCTACAGTTACTGTCAGCCTCGCCATCGAGAGTAGCCAAGAAAAAAAAAGTCCACAATAGAAAAAAGCGAAAAAATGTATGCACACAACTCGCCAGCCCGAAAATATGTATAACCTAGATTTACACCAAACCGCGTACCGGTAAATGATAATCGAACATAGAAATGTATGTAATTGAACGTTTCAGATGTTGCGGAATATAACGATACCAACTTGTTCTGTGTGACAATAATAGAAATTTGTTCTCAGTCCGTTCGCTACAAGTGTAAATACTATATACCAAGGCAGAGGTGTTTCACGCTATACAGATCAACCAATCGGTGTTTTTGATAAAATTCATACCGAATAAATTAAATTATCTAATAAGAAAAATCTGATAAAAACTATATAAATAAATAATAGATTAATACAGCTATATTGATCGAGTGTATATACGAGTATAAATGTTGGCTTAATTCTTGCATAGCTTACATATTTTAGATTTATATTAATATTATATTCTCTTTCCATATTTGCTACTTAAGTGGAACATTTCGATACAATATGCCGTTTGTGTCCGATAGTATTATAGCGTCCTTTAAACATTGTATTACAACTGTCATATATTTAATGTGAATCAAAGTTTTTTTATAATAGGTGTCCCAAAAGTAGAGCATATGGATCTACATAGTGTAAAGATATCCGTTCTAAATGTGGGGTATATGGACCTCTTTAATGTGAAGACATTGACTGATCATATTTTACGAGAATTTATTGTCTGTCAATAATTACTCAGTCGGATTTTAAAAAAACTAACGGATGAGGGAAATCCAGCCCACATTTTATAGACGGGAAACGCGGACGCTAACCTCTGCACTAACAGGGAGACAATATCAAGTTTATTTACTTAACATTGCTAATCAATTATACGTTTAATAAAAACATTATTTGAGTTCTAGAAACTGTTTATTGTATAACATTGTTTTGCTTGTAAATTACTTCAACTCAATGGCCGAGTGATAAGTTTGCTCGCTTCGCAAATGAAGGTTGCGAATTATTAACCAGCAGATGCATAAAAAAATACATGGAGCTGGAATCTCTTTTTATTTTATTTTTTAATACCATGTTCGCTCCCAACGTGGAGCATATGGATCTACACATTGTGA
>JAGVSQ010009529.1:0-13554 GCA_022683975.1 Rhyacophila evoluta
GAAATCTCATTTCCAAAATCTGGCCCGGCTGCTGAAAAGGTTGGCCACCCATGCTCTAATAGCTTTGTTTTACATAATATAAACACATAATTTCTTATGTGCTGAATTGCAGAGTGCCAGTCACATTATTTTTTTAAATGCTAATATCTTCATAATATATTGGTTGAAAGTGAAAAACATTTCAATTTTACCTAACATTTTGTTAAAGTAGTCGATTATTAAAACGTGGATAGATAATTGTCTACTTCTAAAACATGTACGGTACTTGATAGCAGGTTAAAAAGTCTCTTCATTACAGTGAACAGAAAAAATAAAATACATATGTTTTTTATACCATATTTGCTCCCAAATTCCAATATAAGGATCTACACAGTGTGAAAATATCCACTCCGATAATAGAGTATATGGATCTCCGCAATGTGAAGACGACAGGTTATTTTTCACGAGAATCGTTTGTCAGATAATTGCTCAACCCAATGACCATCCACTCCTGTATTTTCAGATTTTTATAATCCGACAGATGGGGAATCGAGCCCGCATCCTTCGGGTCGGTTGACACGCACGCTGCCAACTACGCCAACCGGGGAGACAAAATTAATATAATAATAATAATATAAAAACAATAATAATAAAGGAAACATGCACACTCCAGTGCATTTTAACTAAGTTTTTTAGACTTAGCCGAGAAAACTGCTTTTTATACTTCTGAAATTTCGACAATAAAAATTGACAACACACCTCAGGTACACTACGCCATGCTACCTTTACATAACGGCTATGGAAATGTGGCGGATAGTAGAAAGAAAATCAATTACTTTTTAAACATTATTTTTAAAACTTTTATCTATTACACTATGAGTATATTTAAGTTTCTTCAGTTTATTTAACACTTTGATGAGTATGAACGTACCGGTGTGTTTTTACGCCCTGGCGCCTTTTTTAAATGGTATGATTATAATTCCAAGCCAAATATTATTTTATATTTTTTTATAAATACTACATAAATTTATCAATGACATATGAGAAAAAATATAATTTTTTTGTATATTTTTAGATATGAAAAACATCGATAAATATTGCAAATAATAAAGCATATGTGGCTGGCTGCTTTGAAGGAGTCTAATATCAATACTGATAAGTGCAATGTCACATAAATCATTCATATAATTAGTCCTTTCCATTGTTTTTGAAATTGGATATGCCACATGCAATTATTATAATTATGACCTTTATGAGTCAACACATAAAATTTACCTCCGATTTCACCAAAAAATTGAGATTATCTCATCAGTTGACTCCAAATTCTTGCCAGAATTAGATCATGATATTTGTTCAATATGATTGATTTTGTTAAATTTAAAAAACATAAAAAATAAATAATTACGTTTATAAAAAAGCGTGAAAAATAAAACCCAAACAGTACAAAATTAACTCACTACTCAAAGGGTTAATCTGGTTATTCTTACAGATGAAATACATTCTATATTACATATTGTATATATACATATTAAATATATATTTTATGAAGTACATAAAAATATACCATAAACTTATATCAATGAAGCGTGTTAAATATTTTTTGGCTGTAACATTATTTAATAATAAAACGTGGGTCTATTTTGTCGCATTACAAAATAAAATAAACGCTTTGGATAGATCGCAGTGTCAGAGAGGTGGACACGTTTCCATCCCCTGCTTCCATCCCAAGGGGTGGGCAGCCTGGTCGAATCCAGCTGCGGTATTGTTTTCTACAAAGCTATAGTCTTAATTGATTCAATCGTGCTAAAAACACGATTCGGTTTGCGTTCGCAGTCCACCATGTGTTTATTTGTTGGCATTTGGATACTGTTTAGATACTACCTACGTAAGTAAAGCTTTATCGAAAATATTTTTGAACGTATTTTTGGATTCGAAATTTTCATCGCTGAAAAGTGATTTAAATTTTTAATTGAATCACTTATTTTGAATACTTCCTTTGTCCAAATTTCTGGTTTTTACTATTGTCTAATAACGATCAATTAAAATTTACGGCCTGTAAAACATTTTATTTTTTACATTTTAATAGTTTTTATTTTATATCAGTACAATATGAAAAATATTTATTAGTGCCAATGTTTTGTGGTACTTTCGCTGAGTGGATAGATATGCACTGGTGGACAGCTCGATACTAGAATACGTAGATTCAAATCCATAGATGCATAAAAATAGCATATGTGTGTCCCAAAATTAACTGACATTTTTAATTTCCCGCCAATTTATCTTGCTGCAAAATAAGAGTACATTACGATTTGCTGTGATTAGTAAACGTCGAAGTTATATTATGCATATGCGCACAATCAATCATCGAAAAAAAATGTAAAAATTTAATTTGAAAATATTGAAAAATTTGCGGAGAAAAAATGGCATCAAATTTAAAATCTCAGCTCATTTTTGCACTCCATATACACATCATATAATTGTTAAATTCATGAGTGATGGGCTGACAGCCAATCCTTGTAACGAATAATCTTTATTGACAAAGCTTCACATTGTAAACACCCATATCTCCCACTTACCACATATATGGATAAAAATAATACTTTACTGACATTTTCTTATTGCAATTTAATATTGCGATGTCTTGTTCTAAAAATTTAATGTTGTATACATAATCTGCAATTCTTCTACCAGGTGCTTTTTTATTCATTACTATCATGGATCAACCTTATACAAGAAAGCTTTAAAAGTTTTAAAAATTTAGATGATATTTTTGAAATACCGAAGAAGTTTATGGTTTCACATAGAACTAAACGCAAATTAAGATGATTTTATTGCACTTATATCAGACCTATTATAATATATAACAAGTCTAATTGATCATTTTATATTATACTTATATTTATATTTTTGAAGTCTACTTTTTTTTCGTTATATAAACATTATTGCACGTAGGACCGGCGATTTTATTTATGTTTCTTTATTTAAAAGGTGCCCATAATATTCAGGCGCCTTTGTGCAGTGCGCGATCCGAAAATTAGGATGGTGTGACCCTGAGTATACATTATGTATTTACTATTGTATTGTAATATTAAAAACTAGATATTTGTACCCACTTTTAAAAACAAAGTGTATATTATTTTCAAATAACTTGTGCGACAAAAAAATCCAGCAAAAAATAATTGATATTCCAGATCGACTGCAACATTCGCGGGGTAATACATATCTTCCCATCGCGGCACTTGCACACGTTTCCATCGCATTGTGCTACGGCGAGGGTGGTTTTTGACACGTGCGACCGGTTAGCGGACACGTGGAACACCCGGAATACACAATCACTTCTATCTGAAATCACAACCGCGACAAAAACTCAACAAGACACACTATGGATCGCATTATAAACACCATGACGACGTATGCAGTTCATGCACTATGTTATCACAATAAAATGACTTCATTATATTATCGTTTCAAAGTGTAACTTGTGACATCTTTCATTCGGTTACATTTCAATATCTGACTAGTCGTATGTTATAAATTAGGGATGAAATATTCGTTGATAAATAATTTTAAAGATATTTCAATTTTTCAACGTTTTTAATCGCACTCAATACATAATGTTATCTATACTTGAATATTAATTTATACATTAAATAATATCAAATAGTTCCATTCAGTGAGTAAAAATAATGTTTTTATTATAACAAGAAACATTTAGCGACTTTCAGTGAAATTAACATTCAACGTATGCATATAAAAATATATTGATTTTTCTAGATTTTTGAAATTGTATTTTAATTAAAGACTGAGACATTGATATAGAAGTAAATACATAACATTTTAATCAATTTAATTCTTATGTTAAATTAATAAGTTCAAGTAAACCAACTTCTATTGGAAATCAAAAAAGACATATTATTTAGTAGATATTATGTTACACGATGCATATTTTTACAAGTTTTTTTGTCAACACAATTTTAATCAGATTACCTGAACGAAAAAATATTGTTGGCGTCTTTATTTTATTGGCATGCATTTCAAAACGCTGCAGACGCTTCCCAAGTGGCAAGTCCTCGACCCTGAATGAGTAAAGAGCGCGAAACTGCGGTTTGGCACGTTTCTGCTTCGCCGTTGGATTGGGCCTCTCCATCTGCCATCCAGCGACTTTCAGTGGGCCCTCTGAGGCGCGTGCTGACAGTTACTTCCCACCTCCACCATCAAACACACGGTGTCATTTAACAATTTCACAGTTAATCTAAAAATACTAAGAAATATATTTTAAATAAAAATACTAAAATAAATAAAATAGCTCAAATCACATTCGTTATAGTAAAGAGCGTTGTTTTTTAAAAAAATATTATTAATTCAATTGGAATACGAGTATTAGTAGTATAATTATAAATTACTTTCATTAGATAAAAGTATATTAAGGGGAAACTTAATTAAGTGTTTTAGTAATAAACAGATAGATGGCAATATCTTTTTCTTCGATATGTTGTATATTCTATAATACACTATTTATCGATGAATTGATATATACAACTACATAAAAAATGTCATAGAATAATCGTTTTATGAATTAATAAAACATGCTTTATTGAACACACAAAAAACACGTAAACTTTATTTAACTGAACTTAAGATTGACGTCATTTGTAAGCATCAACGAATTATTTTTTTCCACTGAAAGTGGGGCAGATTAATACTCAAATGTTTTTACCATGCTATGACAATACCCTTCAAAGATCATTTAAATAATACTGGGGATCGACTGAAAGCTGAAAGATATGAGCAAATGCTGAATGAGGATCCACTAATAGATTGGAGTAAAAATGAGTCGTGAACGGATCTTAATTTTTTTTCATTCATATGACACGTACACATTTGTAAATCCGGCATATTTGTTGCCGATGATTGTTCCCAAATATGTCTGTAAATATTTTATAAAATATCCATATATATTTATTTTTAGTATTTTAATCGTGATATGTAGAAATATGAACAATAAATCAAGTTATCTATCTTCAAGACTGACTCTGTGCTAAGAATCTATGACGATTAAAGCCTTGAATGAAATCAATTACAGTTAGTATAATCAATGTATTGATGAATTTTGACAAATTGACAAGCAAAGAAATTTGTGTTCTCCTTTTAAAAAAGATCTTAGTTTGAAGATGATAATATTAAAACGTATATAATAAACTTAACCAATTTCATAATTGCTACCAATACCAATTTCCTTAATACTTCCGCCGATGCTTCTTCATTCGCTCTTACACTCGCAAGCCTATTGTCTTTGCGTGGCCACGAGCGTGTTTTTGAAATATTGATTAATATTGTAGCAATATTTGTGAAGAGCTCTTTGAAAGCGAGCCCGCCATTGTTTCCCGTGCTCGCAAAGAGATGACAGCTAGATGTGAGGTTATGTTGGCCGCGATTCGAGAGCTTCCTCTTCCGGCTGGGCGGGAACAATGTGCTGAGGGCGACATCTTTTGTCGCGCCTCTCGAGTTTATATTGGAGCATCCTGTGCTTTATTCAAATTTTCTATTTTATAATGGAAATATTATATTATTACCTCTCATAGATAGGAAGACATTTTTTTTATCTATGAAGGGTTGTATTTTTTCGCTATTTTTATTAACGTTTAATTATTTGATCCAGCCACTATGAAGTTCTTTATGAACTGCCAATAAGGATTTGAATTGGATTCAGATTTCTTTTAAATCCGATAGATGTGGGAATCGAACCCGCATTCCCTGGATTGCTAGGCGCGCACGTTAACTTATATGCTACCGGGGAGATGATTAACATTTAAAGTCACTTTTTGATTTTGATAAATGTAAAAAAAAAATTACTAATATCTCAGAACTCATGTTATTGTATCACATCCATTAGTCATATGCCACACAGAAACGGTTAAAGGTACCGGCAATACGGGCACTTACTTTAGTGTACTTTGGGGCGCCATAAAGAATCTTCTAAATCAGTGCTTCCCAAATTGGGGGCCGCAGGATTTCTCCCGGCGGCCACGAAAATATTCAGTACAAAGAACAAATATTCATTTATGAATATTTTTCCACATTACATATTTAGGGAATGTATATATTTGAGTCTGTTAAATAATTCCTTTCGCGACTACATACCTAGGCGAAACAGAATTTTCTCCAAACTTATATTAAAAAATAAGCAAAGGTTATACCTTTCCACGGAGACTTTGGAAGATGCTTTGCGACTTAGGATTTCTGACACTGAACCCGAAATCGATTTGATATGTAAAAACATGCGACCTCATCTATCGCAATAAATTGTTTCATGTGTGTATAGTTTTTATTTAAAAAAAAAATGTTTTTAAGCAAGTTCCTTTAATTTTGTGCCGAATATAAATATGTGTATTATAATTGTAATAATTATTGCCAAATAAATCTTAAACTTTAAATAAATAAAAAAATTGGGGGGGGCGGTAATTAATTCTTTCAGATTTAGGGGGCCGTGACATGAAAGTAATTGGGAAGTACTGTTCTAAGGAAGAAAAAAGTGAAAATAATAAATAAAATATTGTATCAATCTGATGTTTTTGAGATGGAAAAATGCAGGCCCATTCATCTTTACATAAAGACAGTCACTTTTAACGACACAAAAAAAGCTCTGTTGCAAGTTCTTTGGCATAAATTCACGCAAACCCTGTTATAGTCAGTTCCATTACCTCACGATACATTTTCAATTCGTAAACTTATTTCTATACTCTTGGCTTTTTTCTTTATTATTTTGATACTCGAAAAGAGCTCTAAAATTGCCCAGGTTGCCAGTAACTATATACTCTGATGCCACAATATATAATACGATGTCGTGTTACAGAAGAAATAAACGGTTTGAAAAATACTATATTGATAATACTAAAAAAATAATAATGAACACCATTTCTCTCTACTAGTTATCTCTACTTCTAACTTCTCTTTACTAAACATTCTTTCAGTGTTTGAGACTGCCAGATATTAAGCGCAAAATAAATTGGTTTATTTTGTTTAGTTAAAGCGAGGTCTCCCTTTGAGAAGTTTCTTTGTAGATAGTATCCGTTGCAAAGAAACAAGATTCGATACCGCTAAATAAGCAAATGGTGTTAAATTTTTCATAACATTACACAGATTCATGTTTTGTTCTTGTTACAACAAGGAATGTAATTCAATACGAGGATGTAGCCCGTTGGTATTTTTTATTATTGTTTTCATGGTGAGCTTTTTAAAACAGAAACAGTGGCCGCCAAAAATGGTTTTCACTGATCTCACAGTTAGTTTACGTGCAATGTATGCATTTAAAATTACTTCAATCATTTTTTTTGTTTCTATATAACAGAAAATTCAATTTAACAAAACCAATTATAAAAATATTCACGGATAATAAATTGATGAATCTGTTAAAGCAAGACATTATTATTTTCTTAACAAGATTGTTTTTAAATGTCTATATAAATTTATATTATCATTCAATATTACCATACACGTTGATCATTTATAATTTTAACCACTTTCGCTCCGAAAATGGAGCATATGTACGTCCACTGTGAGACGATTTTTCTGGTAGATCGATTGTCAACCGTTTTGAAATTTACTTTACACTTTACCAAATTAAAAGTAAATATATACATCTCTTTGCAACTCGACTATCCAATTTCAAAAACTTGTAAGCTTAATTTTAAATGTTCAGGGCGATCAAAAAACCTGTTCAAGCGTAGAACATATTCTACCAATAGCCGTTTGAAATTTTGATAAGTTGGCAATTTTAAACATTGACTACACACAAAAATTAGTAGTACCAGCAGTGTATGTATTATAACATAGTAATAATATCGGCTAATATTGGTCTGTAGAAATCGAGAACATCAGCTAATTTTTTATTCCTAAATGCAGAACTATCCTGCCAGTAGGCATGCCAATACGGAGAGCAATGGTGATGTTTAACGAGGTTGCCACGGATATTGATATTTTCCACCTAGGTGAGGTGAGTTTAGATGGATGCTATTATGTACATTATTAGTATAAGGTCTGCTTAACTTATTTGGTAGACACTCTCTTCTTTCTTCTGTATTTTTTTTTTAATTCTTTCTTTTATTTTTTTTATATGATCATATTTATATCGTGCTGATAATGGATTGAACCTATTTTTATTTGTCATTATGGAGGATCTAATAAGTAATGAAAATATATATGAAGAATATATATTACTTGAAAAAGATCTCAAACCACTGAAAACAGATTAATTCTCTTCTCCTGTATATACATAATATGAATGCTACCAACTACCATGGAGTTAGTGCGCGGTTAAGCTTGGCAATAATTGAAGGAAAACGTATCATCTTTCAGAAATAACAGAGTGTGCGTTGTTTGAGTGCTGGAGAACGCATGCCTCGTCAATTAGCTCGCGATGAACGCCTGTCAGCGGTCCTGATGATGATGAGGATCTTCATCAGCTACCTGAAAGCACAGCACAATTTTCTGCAAGGCCTGTATTTCTTCAGTCACTAATGTATCTAAAACACCGCACTAAGCAAGTATCTATAATGAATAAAAATCATACTTTAATTAAATTGTACCTTTCAAACTAGTTTTAGTCTTATAGCTTGTTAGAGCAATCTACGCGTTTCGGTTGAGAGCTTGAGCTCTGTAGCTTTATATAAAAAAAAAATTGAATGATTTAGCAATTAGTTGACCATCAGCTGTCGTAAAAAAATAATCAGCCAAACTATCTATTTTATAAATATTTACCCAGTAAAAAATATTGAATATATAAACATTTATACACATATAAACAAGAATTATAAGCATATACATAACTGATCACTGTAACTATGAACTGCCGAATATAACGATTTTTCCTACTATATAGATATGGATGATAATGTTTTTACAATACCAATATTTCATAATATGACTATTATTCAATGCACTCGTAAATGTGTATTCTTTTTATTAATTAACAACTATTCTTAAGTAATTAATTATTTTTCACAACTACCACAGTAAATTATGTTTCACTTAATTATCAGCCTTTTAACCAAGAATGATTGGATGGATTTTACATATACAACCCCTTGCTTAGCCACACAAATGGTTACATTTTCATTAAAATTTTCTCATAAATTATGTAATTTTATTTTATTGATTACATATATTTTATTTCAATTATTTTTTTATTAAAATAATTTTAAAATATACTTATTCGAATGACTACTTCCATTCCTACTTCCACCAGTATTAAATCCTAAGGTAGATCAAGCTGTAATTTTTTTTTATTTAAACTAACGTGTGTAATTTATTATCTATTTATTAATTATCATCACAGAACATTAGTGTAAAAAGTTCGATTTATCGAAAAATCTGAAGCCGTAGAAATTATATATACATATTTAAAATTCTAATAATCAGTAATTAAATAATTTTAAAAAATATTTGCGTAGCTAATTTAGAAAAACCATTCACGGGAATATTATACATATAGTTGAATATCGCTGGGTTTGTTTTCATTAAATGGTGTTTCCGTTTTGTATGTTATTATATTAATCCGAAACAGGCGAGAAGACGTTTTTTGTTGGCAACCAAATAAACAAGGGACTAACCCTGACTCTTCGTCGTTCTTCTCTCAACGAACGTATTCAATTTCACACTATTTGTGTTTTTATATTGATAAATTCAAACACTCGGTTATTATAATCGACAATACAGAGAGTTTAACAGAATTTATTATACATATAAAGTAGATTCACACATTGACTTGTTAAGACATTCTTAGATTATGAGTATTGTATATATATCATATTTTGTTATGGTCAAAACAGACAAGACACAACAGTGCCGCACCATGGATAGATGGCGCCCTTGTCCAAAAAGTTTGAATAATCCATTTATATATTTTCACTAATTTATAGCTCCCAAAATTTTTACTTTCTAGCCCTTTTCTAAGTAACTTATAAAATTATCTTCATCTTTATAGTATACTTGTTTCATTTGGGTAAATATAATTAATTATACGTATAAAATACTGACTAATATATTGTCCAGATTGTGCATCGTACAAATGCGCCTAAATGTTATGGGTGCCTTTTATAAGAAAAATTAAATTAATTAGGCAGTATTTTCTATGTGCAATGATATTTACATGATTAAAACAAGTAAATTGTAAAATATAAAATACTTGCATATGATATTTAGAAAAGGGCTTCAAAGGTTCAAAATGCATAGTATAAACTAATCAAAATATAGAATCATAAGATCTAAAACACTTTTTGCGCAAGAGCGCTTTCTACTCCACGGCGCCGCACTGACAACTTATTCGGTCGGATTGTGCAAATCGTATAAAAATAGATTATACTTATTTCATTTATTGGTGAATTCTAGTCAAATAATACATAACATGTGCGCGCACGTGACATTTCAATAATGAAAAAAATAGATACGATAATGAGACAGAATAGGTACCCTATTATTTATTATTTTGTATGAGCATTCCGTCCCCGGTTTTGACAGAGTGATCGGTAAAACGTTTAAATCGGTTAATCTACAAATAAGGACGTGTGAAATCACTGATCTCTACTCTTTACCCTCTCCTTCTACTCTCTAACCCCTGGCGTCGACGTTCATGATGCAACTCTCTTTACGACTCGCCACTTGCCATTGACTGACATAAAGAGGGATTACAGTAACACGACTGAAAGATGCGAAAAATATCGATTCAACTCGAAATCGTACACCACATTATTTTTTAAGCCAAAGGTCAACTATGATATAACTATAAGTGATCTGTAAAAATTACTTAAAACCTTAAAACATAATGATCAATCGCCAAATAATTCAACGAATTAACTCGCGGTTATACTAGCACAAAGTGTGTAGAGTCAGTACCTCGCTCTGGATATGATACGCCCTTGTGCAAACGGTTTGAACTACCTGCTTATATATTTTCAATGATTTATTTCTTGCAAATTTTTAACGTTTTAGCTGTTTTTTTTTTAATTTTTCTTATTTTTAGCTTATTTTTAAAATACATTTGTTTCAATCCGTTAAATATCATAGCAAGCAGAAAATACGTAGGAATTTATTTCATTTTCTTATAAAAAATTGCCCATCATATTCAGGCGCCCTTACGTGGTGCACAATCTGGATATTAGCACGACGCGGCTCTGTATTCAGATCAAATCTTGTAAAAACTAAACTCGTGGGATCACTCTATTTGTTTCGTTTTACTGAATAAAATGAAAATCCATTTTAATACACATTAGTTTGTCGCCAGACAATTCATCGATAGTGAACTATACTACGTCTACAAACAACGTGTTATCGCGCTGCCGATGTTTTCCACTTGCTCACTCACCTACTTAAAGCTATTTTGCATCTCTGTTTCCGTCACTTTGCCACCGTCGCTCCGCTTTCGTACCCGCGGCCTAAGCCGAATAAATTTGAATTTTTCGAAATGTTATTTTTTATCATACTATTCTGAAAGTGGAGCATATGAATCTGCACATTGTGAAAATATACACTCCGGAAATGGAATATAAGGGTCGCCGTAATGTAATTGACAGATTTTTACACGACGATTGGATATCAGCTTATTGCGTCACCCATTTAACATCTTGTATAACATATTTTTAAATCTAGCAGTTGTGAGAATTAAGCCCTCAACTTTCGGTTTCGAAGTGTGCACGCTTAACTCTCAGCCACCGAGGTCCAATATATACCACCCCAATTACAACATTATGTTACTTACATGCCTATCTAAAGATTACACGTACGATAAAATTGGCATTAAAAAAGATTAAGGCCCCCCATCGTTTTAGAATGTCAAAAAATCTATTGTGTTTTAAGCAGCTGTGCCCCACGTATACTAGAGTGCGATATTATTGCAAAGGAATAACCCGAGTGGTTTATGGGGGCTATCTCTCGCTAATGACGTAATGACAGAGAGATAATCTCCCTATAATCTGATCTTGCGTCCCTCCCGCGCTTCCTGTTTGGCGCGCGTCCAAAAAGCGACGCCGGACGTGACGTCACATGACGGCGCCTCGTTTGCCGACGTCGCCCTGCGATTTACTTTGTCAGCGATTTTCGACCTCCCTGCAACTATAAGTGCCTTCAAGTTGCAACTATCTGATATTTACGATTGATAATGCGATGTTGTTACATTAAAATATAACACATAAATATAAATATTGTATTTCAATCAATCGGCATATATTTAACACAAACAAACAATTTTGGAGGTATGTTTTACATTTAACGGATAATTTTAACGTCACACTTTAATTTTAGTTTTTGCTGTCATAATCAGGGCCGTATTGTACAGAGAGGCGGCCGCATCAGGTGACTCCTTAAGAGGGCGGCATAAGCAAAAAAATCGAAATATAATTTGAACCACATGTTAATTAAAAATCTTTACGCGACGCTTTTTTATATCATTCTATGTTATTCCTATACTGATTTATATCATATAATAGATAATTTCTCAAAGTTTTTTAAAAAATATAAATAAGGGGCGACATTTTGAAGTCTCGCATCATACTGAGAAAATCTGATCAAATTATCATTATATAACATATACGCATATGCGTTCTCTAATTTTCCATTAAATAAAACCCTTTTTATTCTAGTAAGTAATTTATTTTTAGTATTCACTTTCATTTATTTTCGATTTAAATCTTTCATTGTATTATATTTTATTTGTTATATGTATGCTATCCGTAATAATAAATGGTTACAAATTGAAATAAAAAAATATTGTGACTGTTTATAGATACATGGCATTGTCTTTTACCAGT
Organism: Rhyacophila evoluta; assembly: GCA_022683975.1. Taxonomy (NCBI): domain Eukaryota; kingdom Metazoa; phylum Arthropoda; class Insecta; order Trichoptera; family Rhyacophilidae; genus Rhyacophila; species Rhyacophila evoluta. The sequence continues at coordinate 12,780 of JAGVSQ010009529.1, forward strand.
TCTGATTTTAATCTTACTATTAATGACTAAACTAGCAGTATAAATTCACAGGTGGAATTGTACGAACAGCACGGCTGTGAATCTGCGTTACTATGCATAACGTAAAACAGTCAAACATATGTTTTTATTAATTGTTACAAAATTTATACCGTCAGTAACGTCCGGTGATGAATATGACACATGAAAAAGGAATAAAAATATGTTTGCTTATTAATAGTATTTTTTAAAACTAACTAGTACTATATTGTATAAATGTGTGAATACAATTGATTTAAACAGTGGTGTAGTGAAGGCAGTGGCGCCCAGCATTAAATATTTTAATGTTAATTATTTATTAACTAGGATATCATCATATTTATATTTTTGTGAGAATTTTAAAATATTAATATCACTAAAATATATCTACTTTGATATTACGAAAAAAGTGAAGATTGAAATTATATAACCGCCCTGGTAGTTGTCGTATTTAGAACTAAACAACTAGCTAAAAAAAAGATGTAATGTGTGTGCAATTTAATATACATAATAAGGCAACGACGGAAACGACCATGGCATAAAGTTTGAAGACAAGATAACCGATGCCCAAATTCATTCAGCCAATGGTATTTAACCGTACGCACACCAGCGACTCACCGGTGAGTCAGGCGATGTCGTGCCCTGTGCGCCAACGACTCACCCGTGAGTCGGGACGATTTCTCATTAACACGTTCAGTGCGCACAACACGGCTCCCGTGTCCATTGAAACATTGGAGCCACGCGCAACAACACGGGACCC
>JAGVSQ010009530.1:0-13554 GCA_022683975.1 Rhyacophila evoluta
GGGGCATATGACTTTTGAAAAGACTACGGTGGGGCATGGCATAAAGAAGGCTGGGGAACACTGCTTTAATATATTATACTCGGATTTGCTTTGTATTTTGATTCTTACATTCTGACTACGCAAGATGTTAGATATTTATAGGGTTGGATGACTGAATTTTATCATATCAACCAAAATTAAAATCTATTTCTGAGATCGAAAGAGATATTGTTCAGATTCATATCCTCCACTTTCAAAACCGACATGGTACAAAAACATGTATTGTAGACTAGTAAATATTTGTCAATATTGGTGCATATTTTTGGATATTATTTTAAAACAATGAGATACAAGGTCCTGTGCTTATTTTAGTTCTGCAAATGTTTTAAGAAATATGTTTTCCATTATAGAAATGTTTGTTTTAAAAAAATGCTAGCGCAAAATATCTCAACTTTCAAAAGAAAATAAAACAGAGTGAAAAAAGCCGCATACAACTAGAAACCGCAGACTGCAAAGGAATTTGATATGATTCCAATAAAAGTGGGCTGGCACTGTAGCCCACCCAATACTGCTTCTTCCAATAGCGAATTTCCAAACCAGCCATGCGGTACCAATGCAAAAAAAATCATGGCACTTCTGAATTGAAACTCCATACCTCTGGCACAGTGCAGTACCAAATCTAACTGAAGCGACTTATAAATCGTAATTTATTTTTACTATAAAATCAATTATTATTAATCGAATATGTCAAAATACAAAGAGCTTACCGTGCTAGTATTATTTAATACTCATATTTCTCTAAGATATACTTTCGTAATAATATGAATAGTAGTAATAATTTTCATAGTTTGGCTATAAATTATTATTCTGCGAAGAAGTATAAAAAATATTCCAAAAGACTGCTTGTTTCCAATAAAATAATTGATGGAAAAAAACTAACTTTTATTCTTAAATTCAATAATCCATTGAAATTATTGTGCAAGGGTTTCATTTGTTGATAAATACGTGTTAAATAATTATTATTATGAATGTTTTGCAAAATTTAAGACGCATTTCTGAATATTTTTAACAGCTCATTTAAAGCATGGATTAATTTACAGCTGATGTATGTATCGACTTTATATTATTGATGGTGTAAATAATCTAAAATTACCAAATAGTCATTAAGCTTATAATTGAAGAATGATTTCTATTGTGATAAAATTAATAAATATCAATAATCGTTAAGTACCAAAAATAGCTATTATATTTATAATAATTACAAATGGCAATTTTTAGTGCTGTTAAATAAAATTTGAATTGAATGACATCATTTACAAATATTTTAATGACAGATCATCTTAACTTGTATGATATTTATAAGCAATCGTTTAAAATAACTAATTTGTTTCGTAAAAAAAAATATTTTATCAAACGATTTTCACTGTTATTCGGCAACAATAATTATCAAACATGTCTTATTCCGGTTCGCTAAACATTTCTTATCGAAATTTTTGCACGTACGTCACTGCGTACGTATCACTCCAAGACGTATAAAAATAAACAATTTTGTAACTAGCATGGGAATATTGAAAACTCTGTTTCTTTCAAGTATCATATTAATTTTAATATGAAAATAGATATTTTTAATTTTTCAACATTCTTTATTTCAACTCACCAATGTCTCATTACCAATAAAAGTAATAAACACCATTGATCTATGGTGCTTGATGGATATTTATGTTAAACTCGAAACCATTTATCAGTTCTAAATGGAGCATTACTTGAAATGCAGATTTTCCCTTTGTGCACCTTTTAAAATATTCCAAATATAGTTATATTTATCGATACGTATTATCAGTGTCTAATTTTTTATGTTATTCTTTCACAGTACGTGTATACATACTGATATTAAACGGAAAACTCTAAATTGCAACATACATGTAAATTGACAAATTGTCTTAAACTTTATTATACACTCAAACAAGTGATCATTCATTATGTAAATGATTCAAACTTCATAAGTTCTGTTTAATTAAATGGTTGTTATTAATTTATCAAAATTTGCATAAATATGTTGGTATTCGGTTTGTTTACCAAACTAAAATAAAATATGTAATAAAACAAGGAATTAATAAAAGCAGTGGGTAAGCGCACACTTGTTAATCAAATATTATAATAATTGTTAATAATGAAATGCTCTATCTCTGTATACAATGTTTTTATGCTACGTGTTAATTTTTATCATCTACAATACCAGTTATATAGTATTATTGTATATATAATTAATATTTATATTTGTGGAGTCTGATTTGCGATCTTCATAGATGTCACGAAACGTGTTGAAGGGGCTTCATTAAAGCCAAATATAAATATAACATACAATTACATCGTTCGATTACAAACTTTATAAACCGCAAGTATTTACATTTGTTTGACCTCATAGCGTGATCAAGTACACAAAACCTACGGTTTACAATTTCAAGTGGTAAACTAAAACATTTGTATGGCTAAGCTTTTACATGAAATCGATTACAACCGTTTTGTGCTTTTTTGCAAAGTATTCTGTTTCTACTCAAACAATGTAGGCATATACCTACGACTTATCTGCACTTGCGTAATTGGCCGAAGCTTTTAAGCGATGGCCTGATTGGACAATCGATATTTTTTTTACATTTTCGTTGCATAAAGCTCACAGTGAGAACGGAAGTTTAGTATACACGGAAATACGTTCATAAAGTTAATATGCTTAGCAGAGATTGATGTGTTTGTTCTACAAAGGTTATCCACGCTATATAGAGTATACACATAACTTTTAAATTCCAGCTTTCAAACTAAATAATTATTTCCAATTTTTATTTTAACAAAATTATGCAACAAAAATGAATTACATTATAAGATGTCATTGTGTTAACAGGAGAATTTCAACCTGGACAAACTCAGCCAAAAAATAACTCAATAGCCCGGTATTAAAAATCTCTTCAACGCTGGGTAAGGTTAGCTTAAATTAGATTATCTTAAGTTAGGTGTACAACGTTATGTTAAATAAGGTAAATGATTGCATATTGAAAAAAAAATCATTGTTACTAATCAACGGTGTTATTTTACAAAGGAGCTGGAACCGGGACGTAAATATTTTTTTAATAATAATTAAACTCAACTTTCTTTTAAGAGGATATGCGTTGCATAATACCCAGCTACAAAAATATTTATATAATAAATTGTAAATAAAAATAAAGATATCGAAAATAATCCACAGTTTTCTTTTATACACCATAGTAATTAATCAAATGGTTAGACTTGCAAAGCATAAAAAGTCTTTTTCAGAAAGCTTTATTTCACACTTGAGCACTTTTACATGATAATATATAACACCATTGAAAAATATTTTAACGGAGTATGATGGAGTATAACTTGCCCCATATTTTAAAAATACAACATACCTACATAAGTTAGAAAATATTCTGCAAGAAACAAGATTCTGACAATAACTTATCGAGACTGAAATTATTTGTAGTTTTTCGCGTCACAGGTTGCAAATCAACGCGAGTCTAATGTAAATATGTGAAAATAAATCGTGCAACGTTTTACGTGGGTGTAATTTATTTCGTAAACTTTTAGAAATTTTAATTGAAATATTTTTATTTTATTATTTACATATTTTATTTTTTATGATTTTTTAAATAATTATCTCATATAGTTCTCATTCGATATAAGTTTGACATTTGAAAACTTATAAATTATTGTGATTTTGTAAATATATTATACTATAAAATATGTCACTGTATTTTATTTGTTTTTCCAAATGATAAAATAAATGTGGTCATTATAAAATAATACACTATAGTATTATGTTATGAATTTAAACAGGCATTTTAATTAGTATACATTATCCAAGGATCAGAAGAATTTCAGCTTAAAAATATCTATTATATGGTCTGACATGTACTCCATAAATATTATTTTGTTTGACATTTAATAGGAGCGACTTTATAAAAATCAGTGATTTTCTAACACCACTAAAATAAACTAATTAAATTGATATAATCATTTATTAAGAAATATTGTGCATTTTTATTTTTGTATTTCAATTAAGAACGAGATAAAAATAGTTTCACAGTTTCAAATTTTCAATTAAGTCATTAAACATGCCTGAAATATTTTTGGTGTTATAAATTGAATTAATTACTTGACTATACTGACATCAGTTGATGTAGCATTGGCATCACTAATAAATCAAATTAAAAATATATTTACGGCAGTGTTGCCAACACCTGAATCACAATTTCTCGTGTTCTCTGCAGCTGTCAGTTGTTAAACAAATCCGCTTGGAAACATAATTATTTTCTTAGCAAACAACGCTAAATTTATCGTTCTTTTTCGGATCTTCGAGTAGGTTACTTATATCTTATACATTTCCGTCAGTTTCGTAGGGTAAAATACTACACTCGCATCATGTTTTCCTTAATCCTCATCTAGAGGTGATTGAACCTACTCATCGCTTAAATTAAATACAATGATTATTCAATTAAAATATAATGAAAGCAGAACTAAATAAAAGCTTATAAAAAATATCATAGCTTAGTGAAATATAATATTTTAGCTAAGCCTACCTGGTATTTTTTAAATATTTCAATTTTTTGTCTGCTTTTCAAAGATATTCTTTTTCAGCGGCTTCCTCCGAATATCTATTGTAATGTTATATAATCATTATTTTAATATTATTGATTGGTTTTCTGTATATGTGTGTATAAAAGATTGCATACACAAATTCTTGCTAATACGCGTTATTTGAGATTCTATGTGAGTAAGTCTAAAATACAATAGAGAGATTCTACCATTTTTTTAAATAGATCGGTTATTATGTGAATTAACTCCGTTTAATTGTAAAATAAAGTTATATGAAAACATACATAAACGATCCACGAGTGTAATTTCTGTACCTGCATAATTGCACGTGTAACAATATGTTTAGGGGTTTTTCAGTGTTTTCGCCGCACTTCAATACTCGCCTATAGCCTCTGAGACCATCACCATCTCTTAAATATATCCAGTGCGTCCAGAAAAAGTAACATAGAGGAAGGTAACCTAACATAATTTAATCTAATCTAACCTGGCTTGACTGTACTATAAAATCTAAACAATTTCAAGTAAAATGGTATTTCATTTCCACTGATCATAATATATTATTTAACGTTAATACTATGTCAATACATTTTAATATAGGATGTATAATTCAAAATGATTTATTTTATTATATTATTCAAATCTTCGTTATCAGGTATGTAATAACTCATGTATTATAACTAAATTATATTTGGGTTAATTTTATAATTTTTATCGTTTAATGCGTTTTCAATATTAATAATTAACGAGCAGAAGTAATAGTATGGAACTACGTAAATATCGAGTAAAACAAGTAGAAAGCGGAATCTCATAGTCGTTTGAAAAAAATATTCGTATTTATTAGGAACACCAACGTTGTTTGTAATTATTAAGAGACTGTATTCATACATCATGCATTTGTTTGTACGTAATCAACTACTCACAATCAAAACCATTATTTAAAACATCAAATAACTTGTGTGGGGTGATCAACCATTCTGCAGTATCAATTACGATATCACACCGCGGTTACAAATTGCCCACTTGACCCTTTAACTCGCACGGTGCGGCTGTCAACCGTCAAACGATTGCGAATTTATCAAAAACCTTCCCTGCCTTTCTGAACTCGCAACGAAACATCGCTTTTGTTTGGTATACTGAATCTTAACAATTATGAGTCACAAGGGTTCGCTGAGAAAAAAATAAATGTAATCAACAACCAAATATTATATATGATGTAAACGAATATTTTTTATGACAAAGTGGCTTAAAACGAAACGTTTAAAAGTCCGTATAAAGTAAGAAACGCACAGTTGCTATAATTCTGTATATTTTTTTATAATATTTAAAGAATATCATCGGAGGAAATTTTAAAAACTTGAATACTATTCATATTTATGCAGCACATTTTTTTTAAATAAAAAATATAAACGATATTATCAAAAACAAAAAATTATCAAACTAATTTGAAATATTGCATAGAGTTGTATGCTTAATATTATTAGGCGTTTTGGTTTCATATTGGTTATAAATATTTCTTAATAAATATGTACAACTATATGTGATCGCCATATATTTGTTGTGTTCTTGTAGACGGTCTTAATAAGCTATATCCTGGAGGTCCTATATCAGAAAGCTACGTCTATCTACTTTTTTCGATGGGAATGGGAAATAACACAACAAACAGGAGTAACACAAATTAGCCACGAATTCAAAATATCTATATTTATACAATACATTTATTTGTACATATTTGAAAAATCTTATCTTTGCAAGCAATTATCTGAAGATATTATCAGGCTCACCATATGACGCCGTAATAAATATACTGAATTATCTCAATTTCGGAAACATAAAATACCACATGTAGATTTTATTATTTTTTACCTAACCAGTTTCTATCTCAATCTTTCCTGCTCAATTAAAATTTGCGTTTAGTTCATTTACACATGAGGAATATTTCAAATACTTGACCAAATGACTCACAACTTTAATATGAATAAAATCTTTAAAATGGTTATTATAAATATTGTACCGAATTGACACAGCTGAGCACATTAAATTGCATCTACCGCGTATATATTTATTTAAAAAAAATCTCTTTAAGCCTATATTCATAGATTCGTTAAATGTCTAGTTTATTTTAAAGATAAATATCATTATATTATTTTGATTGCCGTAAAAATATTATAAAGATTAACATAAAATTTAAGTTTTCTTCTTGATGTGACAGACGCTGGTCAAATAGGACTCAGGCCCTTGTTTCTTTGGCCGCGATCGGTAATTTAGGAAGTTGTTTTTGTTGCAAGGTGTTTACGTTGATTGATGTAACGCGGTGCGGGATGAAAAAACCATTACCGCCATCTTTCACAAAACAAAAACGAAATACGTATTTTATTTCATACGTAGGTATGCATTTGGAGTGAGAGAACGGTGAAAGATGTAGTGAACGTAACAATAGATTCATTTGCCAGAATTGAACTATTTTCTTAACTTGATATCGAATACCATTGGTAGATAACTACAATATCTCTATTGACAAAAAAATACCCTATGCCAAATGTATTTCTCACATTACACACAGAGCTTAACAAATTATGATTTAAGCTTAGGATATGTACTTTTAAAATATTCTTACTAAAATGGTAAAATTTTACTGATTACTACACGCTTAAGCACTAGTTTTATAGATTTATAAAGTAAATACTTTAACAGTAAAACAGTAAAAACTTATTAATTTTTATATGTATTCGTTGAATCTAAATTATAACTGGTTGTAACAACTTGTGTCTTTCCTATTTTCATTCCATCTTCTTATATGTATACTACAAGGTTTCAATATGTTTCATAGCTTTTCACATTGTGAGGATATTTTTTATTGTATTTTAAATTGAAAATTTAATGAGAATTATATCTGGCATATCAATAACCAATCCGTAAAATTTTCAAAAAATCAATTATTTCGGAAATATTTTATTTCACACAGAATATAAAATTTTATATTAATAAATAATTAATACTGGAGCCAACAGTAAATGATCGTTCAAACTATATTACTAGCTATAGAATACGATGAGATATTATTTACACCTGGCAGTTTAAAGGTGATTCTTAATTCTTAGATTGATAAGAGTAACGGTAAATTAATATTATAAAAACTTAATCGATATTAAATATCTATTCGATTACATATTAAATGTCTATTGAAAATTTAAATAAACTTCACAATTATTTTACTTAAACATAGATCAACTCTTTTAGATATGACTACAAAACCCAAAATATTATGATATAGACAGAAAATGTTTGTTTTTTCTGTTCGTAAAATTACTATAAGAATGTGAACATTCATCGGTTCAGTAAATTATACACTTGTCCGAATTACCTCGTACTCACAGATGTGATCATTTTTTGTAGATTACCGCCATCTAACCTAACCTAACTTTGTGTCCGCGCGTATAAACTTAATCCAATCAAATGGTTTTTCTTTCCTTTCATTGCGTCATCATCATCATCGTAAAGAAACCGTATTATTAATTTTAATTATCTTAGATTGAAGTTTGACCAATGTACCGTTACAAAATCCAACCCCTGTCAACTAGTAACTACATCTGTTTATTTCCTTTTCAAAATATATCTTAAACTTTTATCTATTATTTTAATCTTTCACATTTTCGGTTTTACTTTAAATTTAACACGTGTTATTATTTATTTCATTTTAATTTGATAAAAAATAATCATTGCCTCGAATTAAAAATAGCTTCGCTAAATACACGAATTTTACAAATTAATACACTTAACTAACTTGCTACAAAATAATCCCTCATAATATGACCGATGATATATTTACAACCGCAATTTACAAGCAGTTATATTTATCATTTATTTTTGTTTTTAGTTAAATGACTAAAAATAATCATTTAAACAAAAAACATACCTCTAACGCTGTATGTATTAAATAGTTCACGCAATTTTCTACGAATTTTAATAAAATTAAATCACTACACAGAATCAAATTTAATTACTCAAATGATATTTATCAAATTGTTTACATCATAGAATCAACGTCAAAATAATGGAGCTCATTCAAGAATCATTCATACAGAATGAATTAACAACGTAATCAAAAAATCATAGCATTTTGTACTGGGATAGAAACTTAACAGTCTAATCTAATTCTTTTATTCTTATCTATGTTACAACTTACATCAGACACTTTTTTCTTTCTACAAGCTACCAAACGCAGTCTGTCAGGATTCGTCACATTTCAGTCTCTCCAGAAACTATGTCATACTACAACATGTCCAGTTCATTAAAGATCATTTGATATTTTGTCGCCATCTTTATTTAGTTCAGCGTTATTTACTATATTGCCAAATAATGGTTTTATAAATATTGACTAAAAAACTCAAGAGTGCCTCAATAATAGTTAATAATGTGTGTACTAACAATATAATATGACAAAGCATTTCCGCATAAAATATATAAAAAAATCTGACATACAATATAATATTTTATTGTATGTCAGATTTTTTATTTTTTATGAAATCAAATATTATACACTTCTCGCATTCTTGCAAAATACTTTTAGCATTGTAAATTGCACAATCGTACACCTTAAATTATACTGATTCAGTTAATATAATAATACGCGATTTCAAGACTTACTCATTGAAAAAACAATCATGTTGAATGTTGATTTTTTTTTTTTTATTAAAATAATACTAATAAAAAAATTACAGGCTAGCATATCACAGTTATATTTAAAAACGCATTAGAACGGACCGGTCGACTCGGTTCTTGAGTCCAGTCGACTCACCTGAATGAGCAACGATGGGATTAGGTCAATTATCTGGGTGAGACAGCTCTGGGGATCACTCTTCAGCTAAGAAACTTGGCTACTTTTTGTATAGTTCATATTATACATCAGTATCATACAATTAATTTTATTAAGCAATTGAGCAAAATATTGTCAATTTCTAGTAAGTAATATTTAACAACGTCAAAGTTAAGTTTAATTTAAATGTTAAATGTTAATATGAACTGGCACAATTAATATATGAATGAATTATCTTATAATATAATAACTTTTCGTAACACGTTTTTTACTTATTAGTAGAATGTGTGTGCATTTTGAATACATGAAATTTGGAGATGGTCGAAATATTCAGAAAAAAATGTCAAATCCTTGTAAATTTCGGTATAATTAATTTTGTACACTTTCTATAACTTTTGATTCATTTTAAGATTGAACGAATACTCTGCTTTTATATTACATATCGAATGTGGAAAGGAAAAAGACGTAACTAAAATAGATCAAATTTTATAAGAAGGCCAAAAAATGTTTTTTTGATGATTTTGGGCCAAAGTCAAAACATTACATAGACACAACCTTGAATTACATACTAAGAATATGTTATATTTACTCAATTTGATATTAATTTAAGAATTTGAATAAATTAATAAGGTGGAAGTTCTTTTCCCCGGTTGCAAACCTGATGGGCCACCATTTTTTTCTAATTTAAATGCTAAATTTAGAAAAAAATTAATCGGCTATTGTCAAATTACGTCTTTTTGATAGAACACGTATATATTGTATCGAATAACAGCTATTTTTTAAAATTGAGGATTACCTTATTTTTCCTTTCCACAGTCGAATATATTAAAAAAACTTTAATTTCAATTATTTTTATCTTTATAAATACAAAATAGTTTTCTACTTAATTATTATATAGAACATAATAATATTTATATTTCTAATAAAATACTAAAGTAAAAATAATCACGCAACTAAGTAAGTAACTTGCCATAAATTCCTAGCAATTGAATTCCGCCATTATAACCAGTGCATATGGTACTATTTTTACTTTCATAATCAATATAATATTAAAATTAGTTTATTTATATTTGAAGTTGAGCGTAGTGATACTATTTAAGGAGAGGGAGTCGAATTTGGATGTAATAAAAGGGTTAAAAAACTAAATGCCCTTAGGTGACGACTGTTAAACATTATGTGGTACCTGCATTCAGAAAATATCAAACTTTAAAAGCATATGATATAATTAATGAATGCGTTTTTGCGTAAAAATTTACGACGAAAATATAAGCATTTATTTAATATAAACACGCAATGTATAGACGTGTAAATATAGTGAACTTTTAGTTTGATGTTTATTTATAATATTATTTTATAGTAGTATCAAAATGCATTTTAATATTGACTCTATTCAAATATTTTCACCTTTAAAAATAATGTAAAAAATCAACGTTCGATTCGAAATTTTTATTAATATTTATATATTTAAAGATTATAGATGTTTTTATGAGTAAAAAAAGGAAAAAAATCTTTTCTATTTATTAATCAGAAATAACATATATTTTTGGTAATACGAGTGTAGACATATTCTAGACTTTTTAAGAAAAATATTTTTTTAATTCTATGAATCTCTAAACGTGATCATGGTAGAGAATAATTATAAACATTTTATCAACTGATTACTACATGATATATTTCGTACACTCTATAATATAGTGAGACATATTTACTTTCATCAACTCTTTCATATAAGGTATGAAAAACTATAGAAATACTACGATATAAAAAATAAAAATTATTCGTTTTCTTTTGAGTATTTTTTTTTATTGTCTGCATGTTTTGGCTATAAAAACTTGGTGTTCCAATATTGTCGTTTACCCGTAAGAATTGTAAGTTTTTTTACAGGTTTATAACTACAATGTATACTGAATAATTTTCAAATTCAATTTATACGGATAACGAAAATTAGCTTTTACTAAGCCTCCGCGAAACCGTGAATCATAGTGTTGAAGTAACACGTTTAATATATTTAATACCCCTATTAAGAAACGTTTACACCGTAGAAATTCATTTATACTGGCTTTTAATGGATGTTATAGTTTACCACATTTGTAAAATTAGCATCAAACACTAATTATTTGGAGTATCATCGACCACTCCACTCGTCCAGCCCTGCCTCGAACACTCGGCTCACGGTATTATATGCAACAACAGACCAGCAAACACTCACCTAGAACAAAGGTAAAGAAGAAGAATGTTAGGTAAAGTAAGTAATATAGATACGTCTACGAGTTGTAGGCTTGATTGAATTTTAATTGCTGCATCCGCATTATAATGCGATACCCCCTTGTTTGCCGCGATGTTTCTCTACACTTTGCCGGTACAGTCCGTTCCGACAAGTGATTCCAGATAAACACAATTTAAAGCAGTTATACACCCATGCCAACATTTTTACAATACTCTTACAACTAATGCTACTGTGTTTTTAGATTTAATTTACTTACAACACCGACCACGTAAAATTCGAATAAATAGATTCGCCATATTAGACAGATATTAATATAGTAATATATAGTAGTATGAAAAGACCGCTAACCAATACTTGTTTAATATGTAAGAAGTAAAATTCGCATTATTATACTCAATACTTACATAGACTTCAACATATTGAAATATTTTGGCTAATTATTTGCAAGGAGATTCTCTCAACTCTTACTTTAACAGCAATATCTATATATAGATGTATAAGAATTGGATGAGTCGTGATTTTTATAATATTACTTATAAATTGGTTGAATTTTTTTTAAGTAATACATGCATTTGGCAAGACAACTGAAGGGAGCGGATAACCATTTGCGATTTAATTATATCATCAATTTGACCACTAAAGCACTAAATATAGATTACTGGACGAATTGAAAAATTCATGGCCTACTTCAGACTATAAAACAATTGTAATGAAATTTTATTTTTAATTTATCTAATTTAATATTGCTGTATCTAATTTTAAAATATGATTCCTTCATTGGAATATTTTGTAGTACGCTCTCTACCTAATGTTGTGAGCCACACACCACGATTTGTATGAAATATTAGATTTGAGACGTAATAATACACATTACATTGTAAATCTCACATATTCGAGTACGAATAATGTAATGATATAACAGGTGTATAAAGACTCTAAACTCTCTACTATATTATATCTAAGTCTCAAATATTATAAGTAAAATCTGTAAAAAAAAAATTAAATAACAAGGAAGCTAGAATACTTCCGATCCAATTCAATACTTAAAAACTTGTTCATACTTTTCAAAAGTAATAAATACTCAAGCGAAACGTTTGCAGATGCAGAATTTTCTAGTATTAATATTTGCATTTTGGTCTAATAGCAGACAAGAAACATTTTCCAAACGCATCTATTGACCATGTATAATATATTGGAAAAAACTAAGAAAAAGCATCGTATCCCACAAATTTATTCCATTTGTTGCCGTAACCTTTTTAATGTTACATCATTAATTGAATCGATTTAATGGAGTTTAACTGAAATGGCACTGAGCACAATTAGTTACATAAAATACCAAACAAGTTATATAAGTATAAACATTAAAATCATGGAACCAAAATGAATGTGTACCAGTAGTTTTGTCCTAAATAAAAAACATCACAGCGGAATTTAACGTTTACCTCATTTTTCCCGTTTTCCGTCATATGTATGTATTTTTTAATGTTAGTAGTTGGAATATTTTTTAAATTTTCGAAAAAAAAAAACATCAATAAAGACTAAATATCAAAGGGTTTGCTAATTATTCTTGAAAGGTAAGTTTTATGTGAAAAAACCGGCAAGGTGGTACTTTGGTCCCATTAGACCAATAGACTGTATCTTATACCTAATTGTAATGTTGAAAATATTTTTAAAATACATTATATACAAAAGCTAAAATCGCTATTCAACGGGAAAAAAATATTCTTTTTGTACGATATGGTTTTAATACTATACCCAACATGAATTACCAATACTAAGCAAACTAAAGGGAAAATTGCCTCAACGGTGAATTGCTGACAGAGAATGTTTTAATACAGTTATAAAATGTATAAACAAAGTTCAATACAACAAATTTAGTCCGATAATTTTCATTTATTATAAAAAAATACATATATGTATTTTTTTA